>JAUTXX010000038.1:637645-649751 GCA_032273605.1 Panulirus laevicauda
TTTAAATGCTGAGATCTTGGACTGTATACAAGTTATCTGGTTGTTAAAGTTTATTTGCAGTGTCTCTCATGAGAACCATCTTACTAATGAGACTTAATTCATGCATATTGCTGCATTTGGTAAGTTTATGGAGTGCAAGTGCACACTATTATCAAAACTTTAGTTATTAAGAATTGCAGTTTTTATTTATTTTTTAATTATGCCCACTGCATCTATGGATTCCCCTCCCCCCTTACGTGCGTACACACACACACACACACACATGGGAGTGTAAAACTCGCTCCCTTTTAAGTAAAATTAGGTAATTACATAGTAAGAGCTTGATGTATGTGGATATTGTATTGGTTGGACGTACTATTTATACTTCAATAATTAGTGTTAGTCCATGTATACTTGATATTTTGATTTCATCATAAATGCAATATTCTTCATGTATTGGTATTAACTTCATCAGTTATTGTATAACCCCAGGACCCCTTTTATGTACAGGGGCTCCTGCTGGGTCTGCACTTTACATTAGAGCGAGAAAATGATGGACTCCTGTGGAGGAAGAAGGTCTTTGATGAGAGACTCTTTTCTTCCATTGATTGTGATATGTCTGCTGAAGATGATATCTTGCAGTGTAACCACCAGCAGGTGGAGTCCAGAAACACCTACTTTCGCTGAACTTTTACACACTTTTCTTTCAACAGTGCCAAGAATTCTCTTCTCGATATGCATGTTATCTTGACTTCTGTTACTCAGAGCTCTTCTTTCCTGTTAGAATTCCTCATATTTTGCACCATCATCTATGCTTACAACAGTATCTTCTCCTATGCCATCTTTCTGGACATGCAAAAAGAATTGGTAATTGATAGAAAATTAAAAAAATATGTGATTTCACTTCATACTTTTTATTCGTTGGTTTATGATGGGAATATTATGCATTGTTCTCATATATTTACATTGTTCTCATATATACCTCTTACTTAATTCATTGATATCTAACAACTCTCTTTATTTCAGTGCTCTATGGGATATTGAGACAGGTCAGCAGTGCACACAATTTACAGGCCATACTGGGGATGTGATGTCCCTATCCTTGTCACCAAACATGAGGACCTTCACATCAGGTGCCTGTGATGCCTCGGCCAAGTTATGGGATATTCGTGATGGCATGTGCCGCCAGACCTTCCCGGGACATGAATCAGATATCAACGCAGTAACAGTAAGTAAACTTTGGACTTTGGTGCCTGAACCAATATTTTACAAGGCTTATCTTTTTTACCATGGGATTACCACTTCACCAAGTTTGAATTGGAAGCCTTCTGCCCGTTGATTTAAGAGCTCCTGAAAAAGAAAAACTGGAGGTGTTGCTTCTTTCCATTTTGTGAACTCTCTTATTCTAGCATAAATATTTTTAGAAGTATTACAGTGCATACACAAAAAATGAGTAGGGCAACATAGAATGTGTGAACAAGATAATGAAGTTTTCACTTTTTCTTTTTCATATAATATTCCATGTGGTGTTTTATGGATATGGGTTTTAGGCCTTAAATGTAAAAGAATTGAAGAGGATGGATGTGTTGTAAATGAAATGTTTGACGAGAGTATGTAGAGTGTGGTGTGAATTATGTTTGATAACAGCGGAAGTGAGGTGTGATAGTAAAAGCAACTTAATTGAGTGAATTGACTGGGATTTGGTGAAATGATTCAGATATAAGGAAATAATGAAAAAAATTCAAGGATCTCTGCATCAAAATTGGAGGGAGCTGGGTAGGGTTAGATGTAAGGATACAGTGAGAGTCTTTGAGGTATCATAGCCTGAACATGTGGAAGGGTAAGAAATTTGCATTGGAGAGATTGAATTAAATTGATGTGGAGCACAGGGGGTGGCACAGAGTCAGTAGGTTAAGCCAGGGTACTTGAAGTCAAAGGAAAATATGGAATAGTCTTTGGGCTTGGCTGAGGATAACATAATGTGCTCTGGTTTTGGTGTATTTTACATAACTGCAAGAGAATGTATGTAAACAAAGATGTCATTTTTATTTCTGACTCTTTCTTGCTAAGGCAGGAAACTGTAAACAAGTATGGAAATAAAGTAATTGAAAAGATGACTGCACTGCTACTATATAGCTACACGTAGTCCAGTAATGTTGCAAAGCTGTCATTAGATTGTATCAAAAAGTTGTTTTAGTTGCAGTATGCAACTGATTATTTGTACTGCATGAGGAGGGAGGTTTTCACATGCAGGGCCCCATATCTTGAACCTTCTCTGCTATCATACAACCTTTTTAGACTTCTGTATGTTGTTCATACAGTTTATTCCATTCAACCACCACTCTCGTACACTATGAATATATCCTCATCTTTTTTGACAGGCTTCTTGCTTATTTTTATGTTGTCTTCTGGTTGTTCTATTCCAATATCCCTCAGATAACTGTGAACTGTCTATGTCTTAAAAGGTTGTGATCAGATCACCTTTCTTTTTCCAAGTTGGGCAGGTAAATGCCTCATACCTTTCCCTGTAACTTGGCTTTTATTATTGATACTGTCTTTATTGCTTTCCTGTGGACCTTTTCTGTTAGCTCTGTGTGCATCGTTTGGTGCATTAACATATCTGGCCAAGACTAGAGTATGCTTTGGCCGGATGTGTGATGAGACCAGCGTGCTGCATATTTCCTTATCCATGAACTTGATTCCTTTTCTATTATTTGCCAGCAAATGGTTGGTCTCTTTAACTATTCTCGTGAGATAGGACCTAGCAACAGACAGGTTAGGGACAGTGTTGACTGCTAAGTCTTTCTCACTCATATATTCAAGCAGCTCTTGTCCCTGTAGATGATAGCCATGTCAAGACCCTCTCTTGCTATGATCCATCCTGATTACTGGACACATGTGTCAGTTGACCTTCAACCATGTATCAGACTAACTAGATTATGTTGGGATCCTTATGTAAAGGTGATGTAATCCTCTATACTTTTCACTCCCTCATGATCTTTGCATCATATGCATACATATTCAGATGGGAATCCATATCTTCTGGCAAGTCATTTACCCAACATCAAGAAGAGAAATGTATGTGTGTGCATGGGAAGGAAGACTGCGACAGTAGATTGCTTGCCTCCTTTCTGTGCTTTTGGACTTGCCACTCAATATTTTTTATATTGATCTAACTAGATGATCTCTTTATAGCAAAAAGGGGAAAAAAAAAGAGTAATAATGCAAATCATTTGCTTAATTGTGCCAGAAAGTTATCTTGGTGAAGCATGTAATTTTAAGGTGCAGACAGGGGTGTGTGTATAGGGAGAGGATGAAGGAGGGGCACTGATGCAGTAGCATGCCAACTTGTCTCCTGTAACCCCTGGCTTGCTACTTGATATAGGAAAGTTTTCCTATTACTAGGAGATGGGCTCTTAGGTTTGTTAAATAATTCATGACAGTTAGATATTAGAATATGTGCAAATGATATCATTTCTTTATTCATGACACTGCATTACTAGCACAGAAAAACTTTGATATTAAAAGTAAAAATTTAGATATATATTTTTACCTTGAAAGATGAAAAATTAGCAAGCACCCAGTATTTTATATTGCACTTTTTTCTTCACACAGTTCTTCCCTAATGGGCATGCATTTGCTACGGGCTCTGATGAT
The DNA here is from genome assembly GCA_032273605.1 of Panulirus laevicauda. Taxonomy (NCBI): domain Eukaryota; kingdom Metazoa; phylum Arthropoda; class Malacostraca; order Decapoda; family Palinuridae; genus Panulirus; species Panulirus laevicauda. Next base: position 641,282 of record JAUTXX010000038.1, read on the forward strand.
GCCACTTGCCGTTTGTTCGACATTCGTGCAGACCAGGAACTGGCGATGTACTCACACGATAACATTATTTGTGGCATCACATCTGTGGCATTTAGCAAGTCAGGCAGACTTCTGCTGGCTGGTTATGATGACTTCAACTGCAATGTCTGGGACTCCATGAGGACAGAAAGAGCTGGTAAGGCTTTATGATATCTAACAAATAGTTTTAGTGTTCCATGATAGCATTTAAGTGGGAGCTTGCTGTTAATGGGCTGAACTAATAATGTGTAGGAGGCAGTCAAGAAATATTCCCATTGTTTTGGCTGAGGATGTTAGTCTTGTTTTAGAATATAATGCTTGACATAGAGAGTGGATGTGTGCTAATGAGGCCATTGTTCATTTGTTCTTGACACTACTTCTCTAAAGCAATAAGGGCGCTTTATTATAGAATACAGGAATCTGATAGATTATCATTGATGACTGCTGCAGTATTGTATTTGCTTTTCTATAGATGATAATTATGATTATGATAAGTAACAAGATTTGTTCTCTTCAGGTGTATTGGCGGGCCATGACAACCGTGTCAGTTGCCTCGGTGTAACAGAAGACGGCATGGCAGTGGCCACTGGCTCGTGGGACAGCTTCCTCAAGATCTGGAACTAAGCTGGTCCCACCACCACCAGCACTCCAGTACCAACATCAGTATCTTCTCAAGGAACCAAATTCCCTCTCTAGGATACACAGTCAAGAAGCTTGGTGTTTGCATGCCTGCGTGTGTGTCTGTGCAGCCCACGCTTATGGTAACACCACTCATTGCTTCATAGCCACCATTGGTGTGGGTCACTCAAGTAGTAGTATACCGAGTAAGCATGCTTGGTGGACTCGAGTGGATCTTTCTTTTTCATTTTTTGATATGTTGATATGGAAAAAAATTAGATGAGTCAGTGTAAATGAGACAGTGAGAGTGGTAAATATAATGGGGAAAACATTAGTGTTGACAAATGAAGAGGCTCATGGGATAGTGGACACAAGTGCATCTGGCACAACACTAAGACAAATATGATCGCAAAGTAAGAAATGGGGTAATTCCTTCAGTGCTTCGTGTCCTCCAGCCCACGGGCCCTATTGGCTGTGACCCGACGATGGTGGCGACAGCACACACGCAGAAGCCAAGGTGGTGCTGGCTCATGTGCAGCCAGCTTGAGGATGGTGAAGATGATCACAAGCATCACACCAGTGGTGGGGGCTGCTGGACCTACTGGTTCAGCTCTCCCACCATTCTCTTCCTTTGATGTCTAGTCAGCCTAATGGAGTTGCTGCATGACTTAGATGCTGAGTGTTTCCGTGGAAGCGGCGGTGGCCGGCACAAGATCCCTAGCCCCCTCCCCCCCATATTGAGTGGGCAGGTGCCGGGAGACCTCCTAGCCGGAGCTTGGCAGGCCCCTGTGGTGGCGGTGGCAGATGACCTGGACGCCACGCCTGGTACTGTCGTGCCTCTATCCACCCACCCCTCTTCTCCTGCCGCTGCTGCTGCTTGCCACGTGGATGAGTGAAGACTGCACCTTTATCAGCCACGCCTGAAGCCCAGGTCAGGGCTGAGGGGTAAGCCCAGGTGAACGCTATGGTAATGTGTTCATAATGCCTTAAGGCAACCTCTACACTCCCTCGTGTCAGTGTGGAGAAAAGTGAGGTGCTTGAGTAAGACAAAATTTTGTCATGTTCCCTGCTCCACTGCTGCTTCTTGCGCGCATGTTCTGCTCTTGTCAGGCCAAGCACCCATTGATGGATTCATCTAACAGGGGAATGCTATTATCCTTATTGGGACCACGTGGTGATAGTGTAAAATTGGAATCGTTCAGAGAAGCTGAAATCTTTGATACAGTTACCCTTCCTGCATATGATTATGAGCGTGCACTTAGATTTTGGATTTAAGTGCCATTTTCATGGTGACCTCAACTGCCAATGTAGTTTTAATTTGGGCAATTCTTAGTTAGATAACAAACATTTGTACTCCCCTAAGCTAATCTAAATCTGAAAATCAATCATATTGCTTTATTCAGTCTTCTTAAGATGGTAATCAGTGAAATATTTCCATGATAGCTTGTTGCATTAGTGTAGCCCCAGAGCTAAAGTTATCTCTTTGATAAAAAGAAACCTTGCATTGGACTCCTGAAGCCGGAGCACATCACATTACTATCAGTGTTTGTTGGTATCTGTATTGACTTTTGTTGGGTTATATTCCTGCATTTATTTCAATTGTAGTAAACATCTGTGATGCCAAATGTGCTGAAGGGCAGTCAAAAGTCTAGATGGAGTATGTGTTGATAAAGATAACTGAAAAGAAATTAGAATGGCTTTAATTGAGTTGAGTGACAAATTGCTCAGATTGCATTATATGTAGAAAGTGATGCAGGTTCATAGATAAACTTCCCCTAAAAAGGCACTGCTCTGCTATGAAATATGGAAAAGATTAGAATACAGTAGTTCTATTTTGTACCCCATTGGAATAAACATTTATGTTAAATGGTTTAAAGACATAGGGGAACTGCTCCTAGGTATGTCCACCTACTTAAAGAGCGTAAAATATTTTCAAGTTACGCACAAGTATAAGTAAGGAGAAAGCACAAAAGGGTAATTTTCCTGGTTGAATCAGTGACATTGGTGGACACAAAGAACAATCCTAGCTCAATTCTACTGCTGCAATTATTTTTGTCCCATACCTCTTGTGTGTCAGAATCCAGTCAGCTGCAGCTTTCTCTGTACCCCCTCACAACCTTGTTCATTTTGCCTTACTCCCAATTTCCTTCTGTGGCTGCCCAATTCCCCCTTAAATGTCACAAGAAAGCTAAGCTTTGTTGTGCATATATTCAATGATTGCTGAACCAAACAATTTGAACACAATATCAGCATTTCAGGTTACATTAAGAAAGTTTCATGAATTATTTATCCTTTCATTTTATGTTGATTAATTGTGTATGATTATTTTGCCAAGCAGTGAGTGTCTGGCCTCTGCCCTTTCGGCACAACCGAACAAGACCAAATAAACGGGTGCATTTGCCTGGATCTGTCCCTGCTCTCGCTGCCACCCGGAAGCTCATAGAACAGCCAAACAATTTCTTAGTGACCATCTATAAGAAATGCAAGGGCTCAGGGCTGTTCTATGGCCCTCTGGCTGTAGGTGGGAGCCTGCCCGGGATGGGTTTGTTTGGTCACTCGGCGACGGGGTGCTAGTTGGAGTCCACCGTGCACCCCCAGGGTACCTTCTGCTTCAGTTGCTGCTTCCCGTGCCCCTGTGTTTGTGTGCATGGTGGTGGTTAATGCCCACCAGCCACCCCCCCCAATTCCTGGCCCAGTGCCCTGGGAGCTCGGCTTAGAACTCTTGCTGGCACCCAGCCCTGCGGTTATGTCTCAAGGGACTTTTAAGTGAGACCACACACTCACTTGGATGTCCAAGTTTCTAATAAAGAATAATGGTAGTAGTTTTTTCTCAGCCAAAAACATGTGTAAAGATAAAATGGTATAAATAGTAGTCAGATTTTAAAACCCTTTTCCGGGAATGTGAAGTGTCAATTGTAGCATTATAATTCCATAACTGTAATGATACTAAGCCAAATGGAACCCTCTCTCCAGCGCCCTAGCCAGGAGACGCTAGATGGCGGGCGCGGTGGTGCTGGGTGGGGTGAGGCGGGCCAGTAGGAGAACCAGCGTGGCAGGGGCCGGGTAGTCGCTCACCACCACGACCAGCAGCGCCCAGCCCCTGCCTCAGTCCCCACCTGGGGGGCCGCCCGCCATGCCCCTCCCCCACTACCAACAACACTCAGACAAGTGTGCAGCAAAGTCACTCCTGCTACAAAATTGTTATTTTACATGCAAACAATGAATTTATGTAACTTAAGCAAGGTATGATTTTTATTTAGATATGAGGTTTCTAATACCCAGTGAGTTGTAGAAGAAGAGTCCACCGCAGAGGCGTTACTTTTACACGAGGCGAGCCCCAAGACGGGTCAGCGGAAATCCACCAGACTAATGAGTGCCAGTGAGATGGGTAGCAGGAGCTATCAGGGTGTGTGGGTGTCAACCCTTTCCATACCTCTACCCCACCACTGCCAGGTGGACGATGCACGACCAACAGTGTGTCACCGTCACCGTCTGTGGGACCCGCACACTGTTATATGAGGGATTTTTCAATTGATTCCAACTCCGGTTGTAGCTTATGAAGTCTCGTTTGTGAATTTGTCATGTAAGTAACTATCTGACTTGTCCAATAAAGCTATTTGTCTTTACACTTGTTGTTTTAAATACCTTGATTGCCCTTTCTGTCATCTGTGTAGTATGTCAGACACTTGATGGTCACTTTGGCCATTGTTGTTGCACATCTGCCCAAGAGGTCATTCCCAGCTGCTAAAGAGCTGCACGGCAACAGACCCCAAACTCCAGTTTGGATTTTGCTTGAGATGTGCACTGTAGATCTACCCAGAACTTAATGGTGTTCAGTACATGAAGATTTCATCTGACAGTTATGAATAAGTGAAATACAAACACATCAGGTTGCATAACTTTTATAATATTTTCTTGCATCTTGAGAATTGAATTGTGCAAGACCCATAGCTCTAATATCAGACTTGCTTTAGTTATGCCCCATACTAAAAAGCTTAACTTGAAACATAACCCATCTTAAAATGGAAGAAAATTCTACTTTTGGCCATGGAACACTATAAAATGTTTTTGATACTTTCCAAATATTTTCATTCATTATTTCACTTTCGATAACTGTGCTTAATGTTAGACTCCACTTGCAGGAAGTTGTCTTTGGCAAAGATATATCATCATCATTGGATAGAAAGGGATAGTCTTGTCAAGGACCTTCCACTTCAAAAGAGTTTATCATTTTCTTGCTCTTGCACAAAGTGCAGCCTTAAAGCTTTAGGAGCTTCATAAAAAAAGTCCAAGGGTAGTAGTTAGCTTTCTATATTATTTTATTATACTTAATTGCTGTTTCCCACATCAGCAAGGTAGTGCCAGGAAAGAAGAAGAATGGCCCATCCACACATATACACACATTTACATAAACACCCATACACGCACATGTACATATCAACATATATGTTCATACTACTTGCCATTTCCCGCTTTAGCGAGGTAGCATTAAGAAGAGAGGACTGAGCCTTTGAGGGAATTTCCTCACTTGGCCCCCTTCTCTGTTCCTTCTTTTGGAAAATCAAAAAAAGAGAGGGGAGGATTTCCAGCCCCCCGCTCCCTTCCCTTTTAGTCGCCTTCTACAACATGCAGGGAATACATGGGAAGTATTCTTTCTCCCCTATCCCCAGGGATGATGTATATACATGTATGTATATACGTGTATAACAGTAGGATGTGAACTTATCGACTGAAAGATCGTCGCCCGGTAGCTTGACGGGGGCAGGCACCACAGCAACTTCATGAGGCGAGTTGTAGGGGGAGGAGAAGACCTGAGCCACTGGGAGATATTTCCCCCCCAGCAACTTGACGAGGTCAGGCACCACAGCAAACTGAAAGAGGCGAGCTGGGCCGCTGGTCATTCCCGTTTGAAAGTGAAGTGCCTGGCGAATGGGAGGAATTTGTGGAACGTCAGGATCTGAATGGTAGCAGCTGACACCTGACACTTCACCCCTGCCACACCAGAATGCTGAACAAGGACTGGAGGCGGGGGAGGCGGTGAGGTCAGCATGTGAGTCGGCGAGGTCAGCAGGATGGCACGTGTAGGCAACGGAGGTGGGTGGGTGGGTGAGGGAAGGAGCGAGGCCATCTTGTGACTTCCAAACTAAATGGATAGACTAGTCAGCATTAGAATATGTTTCACAAGTGTTTACTGCGTGCAGTTCAACTGTTGATGCAGCAGTTGAACAAATGCGTCTTTCTTCCACATTAATCAAGGGTCATATTTAGATATTTAGATATAGTTACTGTGGATGTCTAAAGGAAATAACAACAGTAGCTTTATGGTAAGGAATTACGACTCTAAGAATGTTATCAGTCGGGATACAGCACTGTAGTCGCCTCAAAATTGATTACAACAGATGGCTTTGAAGGGACCCTGTGTTCTGTCTTTTGCATTTCTTTACATCAGTGGTCACCCCAAACACGTCGTCGAGTAATGCCCCTCACGTAACTCACCGCGGTGAGTATTACATGCAAGGCACCCACCCCCTCCTCTCTAGTACGGATCCAGTGTCCATAATGGAAACTTCTAACGAGGATAATAAGATTTAAGGGGAAACGCGGAAAATCTTTTCAAAAGTAGATATTGAACTTCCATGAGCTTATTTGACTCGCCACATTCGCCTCCTCCAGGAATATAAGAACCACGTTAGCCAATCACTGTCTGAAATTTTCGAGATATTGGTCAATAATGACAATTTGTAATCATCTAGAATCCTGATATGTAGATTATTGCTGCGACAAACTTGAGAGTAATATTTTCCATATCAGTCTCGATTAATATTGATCAACAATACTTATGCTTCCTCTCTTCTGTGGTTTTTTTCTCATAGATGAATCGTATAGTTGTCCTTTAACAGCTTTGGTCAGCATCCAGTGGATACAAATCTTGGACTTGAAGGAGACGTCGATCACACAAGTAATATCAACTCGTTTGTGGCCTATTGACATTACCTACTGACGTCACGGCCAAACATACCGAGGAGGTGTGATCCCTCTTCCTTATCTGGGATTAAATGGTACTCACCCGTAGAGACAGACGATGTTTGCACCTGCTTACCTTATCATCACTAGTGCCTTGGGTACGGAAAGCACTACAGAGGTGCACAAAGCACTCCAGGCACAAACGGAGCAGTTGATAAAAGAAAAAGATACAGATTTTCTGCTGCTGCTGCCGGAAGTAATCACGTACGTCAAAAGAGAGAGACAAAGATGAATTAAACCCAGATCTCAGACCTGACTTGTAATTGGTTCACCAGAGGACTGCTTGCTATCCTGTTACAGAGAAACGGATCACAAAGGCTTTAATTATGGAGGAAGGAGACAGAGGGCGTTGAGGTGGGTAAGATGTGTAACCCGCTCGTATTTTGATGATTATGGTGACAGATTTTGAATTTTGGTTTGCACCCGCGTTACATTTTGTCAGTGGGTTGCATACCGCAGGTTGATGTCTAAGTGTCGACAGCTTTTGAGGATTTCGTGATAGAACTGTTGATAGTATATGATAATGTGCTATCCATAGTGACACATGGGTAAAAGGTAGCTACAGAAACTGTAGCTACCTTCTACCCATATACCATAAGGAAACTTAGTTAGACAATGATAGCAGCTGACAGTACAACAGTTTCTTCAAAACTCAGGCATCGCAGTAATCCGGCTTGCGAAGGTCACGCGAACGAAAACACCTGATGTTTTATGTAAACTTCGAGTGAAAAGGAACTTTGCATTGGCCGCACCTCGGTCAAGAAGGAAGTCCAAGCTTCCCATAGTAACGTAAGTGTGCGACACAGCGTCAGTGTGTCCCTGAACTGAAGTCTTCGCTCAGTGTTGTGCGCTGTTAACTCGGCCACGACGGAGGGGGTGGTGGTCGGTGGAGTTCACACCCTCCGACAGGTCTAACAGGCCCTGTTGGATGTTGTCCAACATACTGTAGGGGGTCAGAGCACACACACACACACACACACACACACACACACACACACACACACACACACACACACAAGACCACCTGTTTACCTCGTCTCGATTTGCCCTATATACAGTAACGACTTAAGTATAAAGAACGTGTTATAGAACCGACACAGATTGTGAGGACGAAATGAAAGGATGACCCAATAGATGAGGGAAATGGGAGAGCCAGTGATCTAAAGTTGTCGAGAAGAACCTAGAGACACACCTCGCTAGAGGCTGCTCATATATTCTTAGGAGGTTCTAAGAATACAGCGTCACTTCTAGAGGACGACGTAGCTTAAGGATTTCGTTGAGTCGAGAGAAGGAGAAAGATAAGACCGCGTGCTCCAGGGAGACAGATAAAAGGTTAATATATGGAGTTATTTATAGCTAATGTGAGGTTAATGGAAACGCGCGGTCACTTTTCGAAAGGGTCTCTTATCTTGGGGGTGAGGCTTTGGTTGCTGGCATGCTTCCATGGGAGGGAAGACCAGCAACAGAAGACGAGAGATTGATCAATCCAAAGGGGAGCGATGTTATATGTGGAGCATCGTCCAATGGATACAAGTAATATTACCTCAGGACTGGGAAGTCCTCTGGGGAGTTTTGGTTACAGAGGGATAAGAAGTGTCCCAATAGGTGTGGGATATGATGATAGGCAGGTAGGAGGCAGTGGCCTCCCGCGGATCCCGGGTATATTGAGGATATTGGCTGTGTTTTGGTCATATTCTGTGCACACCTGAGGATGTGTGTCACGTCTTTGATGAGTGTTAACCAGTGTCTAGGATTAGGGAGACGACGTGATAGGAAATTTATGATTCTCATATCTGGCAAACAGCTAAGA
>JAUTXX010000039.1:25557-40835 GCA_032273605.1 Panulirus laevicauda
CGGCCCCCCCCCCGCACCGGACAGCACGTGGAGCTCCAGGGCTCTGACGTCAGCACCTGTTGTTTTTGAAATGTCCCGCTTCCATCCATTATTCGCTTTGCCACTCAATTTCGGAATCCCTTCCCTCGGTAGCAAAGTTAAAAACTTTCCCCCGTTAAACTTTATTTCATTATGGGGGATAAGACTTGGTTGACATCCCTCTGCAGGTTTTCCGCTACAGATGTGTTTTGTGGCCAAAGCTGCAAGTACAAGAACACGTCTTAGAGCTAGAAAGACCACAGTATTTCGAGATATTAAAGAATAGATATAATTTGATTAGTTATCCATCACTAATTTCTCCCTTTAGAGCGTCGGAGTGCTTCTCGAAGTCTGTGTAAATACTAAGAGTATTCTTTTTTTTCCCCCACTTCTGGACTCGCACCGTGATTGTTAAGCAAGTATGGAAAAACTGGATCGCCCAGCTCTTATGGCTGTCACTATTCCAGATCGCGGCGATGCGGAAAGAAACATTTGGGAAGATAGCATAAATGTCAGGGACTCGTGTTAAGTTCAGCTTGCTAACGGCACGCGTAAAGGAACGCAAGAAAAGACATTTCGCTTTCTTGATGCGTATGCAGATAGATAAATGTATGGACAGCCGAGTTGCCCCAAACACCCTAGCACAGGCAACAACAAACAGCCTAGCATAGAGCTTTTCTTTTATAACCAAGGGAACTTCGCAGCAGCCTGAGCTGCGGGGGCACCATACAGCCTCGTAAACCGACTTCAGGTATCCATAAAGTGAGGTGAGAAGTACTGTTGTATTGTATAAAGAAACATATAGTGATTTCAGCGGCAGAATGATTACAGAAGTTTTGCTTACGATGGTATTTCTCAGCTGCTGTTTTTCCTTGTATTTGGCTAACACCATAGACTTCATTTACAGAGCGTTATTGGCAGGGAGGTGATGACTTTTATGTTGATCAGAGGGAGGGTTTGGATGGATTTTAAGAGAGTTGTGGAGATAATGGAAGCAACACAGGAGGAGAGTTTTGGTGATAAGGATAGTAAGTAACACAGTAGGATGAAGTAAGGAGTGGGGGAGGGGAACACTGGAAAGGGAAGGAGGAGGATGGGTGTAAACAGGAGGACAGGGAGTTGGAACAGAAGGGAAACGAGAAGGAAGTGAATGGTATTGTGTATTGGACGCATATTTCACTCTACACATCAATACTTCCTCTAGGGTTCTCCCCCTTCTGTAAAGTTTCTACCATCCTAGTCTCCATATTTTTTCTCAGCCTTCTCTCTCCATTCAATTTCCTATCACTCCTTCCTCATCCCTTGCACCAAGCCCCTCCCCTGTCCTCTCCTCTGTCTCCGTACGCCTTCCTTTCATCTTCCTTTGTCCAATCTTTCCATCGCCTGTATTGCTCCCTCCTAACCTGTCTCCATCCCCTTTATCCTTCCCAGCCTTCCCCTTCGTTATGTTCCTTGTATTTTTCCTCGTCTCTTTCTTCCATCCCACCTTTTCCAGTCTTTGTTTCATTCTTCCCTCTCCGGCACCTCATGCTCAGTCCCTGACCCCATGCCTCCCGTTCCACCCGTGTAGGACCTTGTTTCTGTCCTTCCTTGCTAGCTTCGAGGATCATATTGATCCCATTCCGTTTACCCCCTACTCTTTGCTACCCATTCTCTTGTACTTATATATTCCTTCCTGTCCTCCTAATTCCCTCGTTCTTCTTTCCTCCCTACCTTCTTACTTCTTCCTCCAGTCCTCCCTTTACTTCCTTCCATCTTATCTTTTTTCACCCTCTCCCTTTCCTTACTCACGTGATCCTGTGGTGCTCTTCATTCTCTTCCATTACATACTGCAGTTACGTGCTCCATCTTTAAAGGGCTTCTTCTCTCCTCGCCCGCTATGTCTTTTCCCTCCCCGTCTAGCCTTGCCTCCTGGTGAGTGGTGCGGCCCGACGCAGAACTCATTATTAATTGACAGAGGGCAAACAGCGAGTGTGCTGGGCTGCTGCTGCTGCACCAACTCCCAGCCTCCTCGCCCTCCTCTCCTTGACTTGCCGACTCCCCATACCGCCGCCACCACCACCACCTTGATGCCAACCAAAATGTTAAACAAGCCCCTAACTACATATAAACTTGACCAGATGTCACACTCTCTGCCAGTGTCCTCTGTAACCCTGACACACTCTGCCAGTGTCCTCTGTAACCCTGACACTCTGCCAGTGTCCTCTGTAACCCTGACACTCTGCCAGTGTCTTCTGTAACCCTGACACACTCTGCCAGTGTCCTCTGTAACCCTGACACACTCTGCCAGTGTCCTCTGTAACCCTGACACACTACTCCATCGCCTTATTTTACTCGTACTGATCACATCGTCAACCTTACCTTTCTGAAATACTTCCAGGTTACCAGGCTCCGAATCTGTTCTTCTGAGTGGTCACAATTTATTTTTTACCCCTGCAGTATTACTGCCATGACAGCTTCACGTAGTTTTGCGGATTGGTATTGGGTTTGTGGTGGCGGAGGAGAGGCAAGCCAGCATTTAGGAATGCTACCCACCTAAGTAGGTGGCGTCTCGCCTCATTGTATTGCGTCCCCTGCTTGGTAATTTTTCTTTTATGATAATTAACCATTGGTTCAGAGGAGCCCCAGCCATCAAGTAGATGCCATGCCGAATTATTTTCAGAACGGCGAGCGTCAGTACTCAGGTACAGTGAAACGCGAGTTGGAACTCCTTCTGTTACACCCTGTAACGGGTGAATCTTTGTCCTGATTTAGAATTACGGATCACCTGAAGATTTGTTCCTCACAGACCCTGGTTTACAATATATTGTGATGCGGTACAGACACACCGAATTACGTAACCTAACCAAGTCTAGCAACGCCAAGACGAACATTTGGGCGGGGTCATCAAGTGATAGGAAATTTCTAGATGTTGCATCTATTCCACCCGTTTTCTGGAAGGGAACTAATTACCGTTTACCCCATATGAACTGACTGACAGTATTCATGTATTCGGAACCCAACTGTATTGCCATGTTTCCTTGCCATTCATGCCCCGTAATGCCATCTTTTGTTGGATGTACGTACCTACCTAGAACGTGTGAGACATTAGTCTCGCCCCGAACGAGGTTCCATCTTTCTCGTGGATATGATCCACCATTTACCTTGTTGAAAGGCAGCTTGCCAGGTAGTTTTAAAAGCTTGGGGAAGCTGGTCTCGCTGCCCATGAATTTTAAATTGGTTGAGACAAACACGAGTGGGAGCATGTAATTTTGAGGTACTCGTCAGCAGTGCACGTTCTGTTTACTCGGGCTCTCGCCTGATGAAAGACACGCCTTAGCTGTATTGTAGGCTAGTGTATCTTCCCAGCGGTTGGCTTTGCTTTCACAACAGTTCCTACTTTGAGAATTCGTATTCCCCCGCATTTTCCAGCTTCTTGCCGATATGGCTGGGTCGTAAAAGACGAGGGGGCTACGAAGCCACTTTTCTACATTGAGAGAGAGAGAGAGAGAGAGAGTCATAGCGATGGTTTTCCCAGATACTTCCTGTTCCATCCATCCTGTCTCTTACGACTTAACTACGTTTACTTCTATATTTTTTTTCTGCCACAGAAAACTGAAATATGGGGGGGAGGGGAGGATATGGAAAGTATTGTTTGAAACTTTCAGGATTTTAATTTTTTTTTACCACGGAAAGAAAAAGAATATTATTTTGTATGAATACTTGAACACAACCAACAAACATTAGTATTTTAAACTAAACATGTATCTCTCTCTCTTAGGGACTAGGGAGAAATGATATTATCCACGTCTATTCAACATGTTGAAGGAATCTTGGGGAACAGAAGGAGCAAAATGAGGATATATCCTTTTAAGTTGTTGAAGGCGACTGAATGGGGCAGGAAGGTTGGGGGTTGAGCCTGGGAAATTCTCTCCTACTGTAATAATTATTACTCGAGGGGGTAAGGTAGGGCGCAGGAGCAACAATGCTAATCCACCCACCCATCATTTCAAAGGCTCGGTCCTCTTTTCCTGGCGTTACCTCGCTGGAGTGGGAGAAAGGCAAGTAGGAGATATAGAAAAGTGGGAAAAGTGTGTTGTTTTATAGGAAAGGAACAGCTCCTGCGTTCGAATAACGTCACACGTTAAATTTAATACGTTGTAATGTTTCCTAGTGCAGTTGCTGTTAAATCAGGTCCAGAATTGTTCAGACAACTTGCTCACCCAGTCTTCTGTGCTGTAAAGTGGCCTTTCTAGGCTAAAAATGGAAGCTGTAGTCTCCATCGCTGTGCTTACTAAGCAGCGCAGCCAATCCACCTGTTCAGTGCCACCACAGTTTCCAACATGGTGAGTTGCTGTTTGGTTAGACTGAAAACAAAAAGGAGAAACAAAAGCTAATGTTTTTATATAGGATTTCAACTAACCACAACACAAAATAACATGTAATTTGATTTTGCCCAGTAGTTTATATAGGTTAAAAAAAAATTCATAGCGGCTATTTTGGTTAAATTGGTTTTTGGACAGCAACCAGATACCAGGGGCAAAATGCAGAAAAGAGATGGTTTTCACTGTAGTGGAATTGTTCGTTAATGGATCGTTTTCACTATGGCAGAGTTGCTCGTTAATGGAATAATGATATCTGTGAAGCAGAACGTGGGTTATACTTTTTTTCTACAGATTTAAAAGTTAGTTTATGGGGAGGAAAAGATTAGACTAAATTTAATATTTTTGTTCACTGAATCAAATGAGAATGTAAGAAATAATGTAGTAGATTGAAATGACCAGCATATTATGTTGAAAAGGTCAAGAGTGGACATGAATATTTGTTGTTTACCGACCAAATGAGTGTAAGTAGGAATCTGAAGTTGGGATTGTGAACTTCCTCGGAATCTTTAGAATGAGCCAATCCTTGGTTATTATTTGTTGTTATTTATACAGGTATTGATATAAAAGCATTGGGTATACATTAGTACGGTATTTGAATGTCATTAAAAAAAGTGTTTAGGCAGACCGAATATTTTCACAGGATTTCTGTCTGGTTTGGTGGGGAATGAAAATGTACAAACAAGTTTTACTTGAACTCACAATTATTATGAAATGAAGCCAAGAAAAAATGGAATAAAATGGCATGTTATTGATGAAAGTAGGACCAGCACTGAGCCAGACGCGAAGAGAACGATTTCGGGTTTACATTAACAGTAATGTTCGTCTCCATATGTACCACTAGAAAACCAGATGTTTTTAATGAGTACTGGATGCAAGGAGATGCTGTAATGCAGGCAGTAAAAGAAATAGCATTATTTTTTGGAAGCTAAAGGAACAGAGACGGCGTGGAAGTTGTAGACCTTCTTGTGGTTAGTATGGAAGAGCGGGAAGTTAGGATCACTATGGGAGAGTGGCAAATTTTGGATCTGCCAGTTGTGGCCATTATGGGAGAGAGGGGTGTAGTGGATCAGTCTGTTAAAGCCATTTGGGAGATTGGAAAGTTGTGGATTGGCCATTTGTCATTATGTGAGTGGGAAGTCTTGAATCGGACAGTTGCGGGCAGTATGGGAGCGGAAAGTTGTATAGCATGTGTACCCCAGTTGTGGTCATTATGGGAGAAGGATAAGTTGTGGACTGGCCAGTTGTGGTCATTATGGGTGAAGGGTAAGTTGTGGACTGGCCAGTTGTGGTCATTGAGAGTCTGTGGCACTTACATGGGCCTTTGGTCCGTGGCATATCAGTGACAACTCGGCAGTTAAGAGAGCCCAAGCTGTTGTGGGAGAGGACCTTGAGTTACAGATTTGTAATAAAGGGTGCTTGGAGTGATGGATCGGCCTGTTGTGGGTGACTTGGGGGTTGTGGCCCGGTCATTTGTGAGCAGTGGATGATGATGGGGAATGGACTGAACATGTGTTCTGTGTGGGTGTATGCGGGGAATTGTCCAACCTTTTGTGGTTATTTTGGATGAGAGCGAAGAATAGATATTCCAGTTATGGTCACTGTGGAAGAGAGGGAGAGGGATGGATCATTTGACTATGATCATTGGAAGATGGTAGGGAAGAGACCGGCTGGTTGTAGTCAGCTTCAAAGAGGTTGAGGAATAGACCGCCCAGTTGAGGTCAGGGTGGAAGAGGGCGATGGAGTGGTGGATCTACGAGTTGTAGTCAGTGTGGATGAGGGCAGAGGAGCGATGGAATTACCTGTTGTGGTCAGTGGAGGTGGGTGGGTTAGCTTACTGATGCACTCTGGTCGACAGATAAGCAATGATGACCAAAGAAATTAAATGTTTGGGCTTCATTTTTGGCTAGGACTATTTTTCGTATGTATTAACTGTGTACAGTTTCCGGTTGAGTGCTGGTGATGGCCAGCTTTGTGAGTCTAATTATGATTTGAGAATGTGTATCTGACTTAAAAAGTGATGCTGAATAGTGACAGCCAGCATTGTGGTTCCCGCCTTTAGGCATTTTACTATAACCTGTCCGGTGTAGTGCTTTTGACTGGTGGCAACCCAACCCACTGTCATTTGGCCATAGTTATGACTTTTTTAGACAAAGTATTTTAGTTACGGTATAGTTGAAGGGCAGGTAGTGGCAGCAAGTATGAAGTAGAATTTGGGTATAATACATCAATGTAGGTGGGTGACAGATGGGCCTAGGGACCCAGTCATCTTCCCATCAAGAGATGGAGGGAAGTCAAGGGTACATCAAATACATGATACATAATTACATATCAAACGATACTGACTGACAGTAACATTAGTAACAACATTTCTGTAATACAAAACAAGTATGAGTCTTGTATATCCAGAATATCTTATCAGTGATAGTTATATAGGGATACGAGGAGAAACATGTACAAATCAATGTTTATACATTAATAAATTACATTTGTGCTGAGTATCGGTGTTTATTTGAAACATTGCAGGTGTTAACACAGACAGTAATATAAAAGGTCAGACAAAAAATCACGTGGGACATGCAGTTTCAGAATGTAATACGAAAAAGATTATGGGACATTGCACATAGGGGATGTGGTTACAGAATGTGCTTGCATGGGGCATGATATTATCAGATGTTTATATTGTTCAGGTAATGGCAGATTATGGATGTAATGTCCGTATGTTTTAAAAAATATCACTATTTGTAAAGTAGTCACAGAGTTGCTGAAAAAGTAAGCCTTAAGGTCTGACATCACTAATTTTGGGGCTTGCTAATGCAGTGCCCTAGTTTGTGTTCATAGGATGCAGAACAGAAGTGACACTTGGAATGGTCCCTCGTGACTTGCCACATGTACGTATTTCAGAGGTGTATTTTGGCATTACAAAATCACATTGACTAGTATAGGTTCATTGCCTTTCATATTGAGGTTTCATTAGCATAAATGATTTTAGTACACCATAATTAAGCTTCCTGGTCTTTTAAAATCTTTCAAGTGGTATTCTTCTTGGTAAAATATGGCTTGGTCAGCATTGATTGTGCCAGGTGCAGGATCCTGAGAGCAAACAAATATGTCTAGCTAGATTATCTACATAGTCTGACATGTAAAGGTATTCATAGGAATTGGGTATATAGGCCACTTTTATCGGCTTCTGTAAACTAAGAGTGAGTGATTGATGGAAGTTTCCTGCGGGGCACTCTTTACAGAGAGTATTGCAAGAGTTGGCTTGTAGTCAGAGAAGATTACAGCATGAACTTGCAATAGGATGAGACACCTCAGTGCCATGAGAATACTGTAATGTTGCAGTGGGTAGAGCTGGGCCAAGGACTATGTTTTTCTTCCTGAGAGTGAATAGTTTGTTTGTTCATAGCAAGGAAATTATTGTCAGTGTGGTGAATATTGTATTGTGAAGATGGCAGTTGTCTCAATTATCCCATCCACACCTATGTGCTTTTGTAAGTCATTCTGGCATCGTTACTAATTGGTACATATATGATAATACACCAGGAAGGTATATTATCAGTACTACCCGCTTGAGTATCAGAAGGGTTAGTGACATTTGCTTAGTGAGCCAGCACTTTAGTGGTTGTTAAGTTGCACTCCTCTGAGCCAGGTAGCTGTCTTTTCTATCTGCCTAACTGACATGTGGACTACTTGCATTCGGTCCACAAACACACAATCTCTCCTTATGTGTAACACTTGACACACGGCTCATTCTACATAACTCTAGATTTTCCTGCAGTGAGCACTATGTGCTAGCCTTGCCTTTTGGCAAAATGGTAGGACCATTAGATAGAAGTAGTAGGTAGGAATATTTAGGCAGGAGCAATGGGTAGAAGTACTAGTTAGGAGTCATTAGGAACATTAGGTAGGCCCTCTGCAAAGACTGCAGTAGACTTGCCCTCTGCCGGTGGCCTGTTAAGGGTATGGCATAAAGGCTAAGAATTGGCACTGGAGTTCTTTAGTTATGGAGACTCTGTTGCCATGGCCACTTCTTTGATGGAGTTCCAGTTGGAACAGGCATCAGAGATATAGATAGATTGATGGAATTAAATTTAGCATAAAGTACAGGGTTGGGGTGAGGGAGGGGGTATTGGTTATCATCATTGTTACATTCCTAGATCTGCTATCATAGAGGATATATAGCAAAAATTTCAAAGTAAGACTGGATTATTAGATACAGTTAATACACCAAAAATTAAACATCAACACTGTGAAAGCTCATGGGATTATAGATGTTTCATGGAAGGGTTAGGAGACCATTCAACACATTACACTTTCCCAGTGATAGTTGGTGATTAGAGTGTCTTTAGTCTTGATATTGTCAGCGGCAAACTCATAAGATTCACCTTGAATGTTGTAATTTATGCTGCTATTTCGTACATATATTCATTTATTCGTGTTTTGCAAAGTGTTGTAGAATGTAAAGTATTTTTGTATTGAAGGCTATGTGGACAGCACCAAGAGCCCCACTCAACATAGGGTTTATGTTATTAAGAAAATTCATTAGTAAATGATGTCATGAAAAGCAATTGAAACCCACACATAAGAGGAACTACATTCCTTAGCAAAATTTAATGAATCTAACTCGTAAGTATGGAATATGCTGCGCAGTGTTTGTAGCAATTTTACTTTGGAACATTTTACTGCACTTTTATAATTTTATTTAGTCAGTATTTAATGAAAACTTATCAGAAAATATGATGATAAAGGCTTGAAATGGTTGTGGAGAGTGGATACTGTGAAGGGAAAATTATGGGCATTAGGGTTACCTGAGTCACCCCTGAATA
The DNA here is from genome assembly GCA_032273605.1 of Panulirus laevicauda. Taxonomy (NCBI): domain Eukaryota; kingdom Metazoa; phylum Arthropoda; class Malacostraca; order Decapoda; family Palinuridae; genus Panulirus; species Panulirus laevicauda. The sequence continues at coordinate 34,766 of JAUTXX010000039.1, forward strand.
TCGTAATTCAGAAACTGTTTCAGCTGGAGGTGTGTGTGTGTAGAGGGGAGTTTATTTTTGTCATTTTGAAAAACCTGTGCAATGTTAAGTATGTGTCATGTTTCTTTAAATCTCACAGTATTCATGTGAAAAATTTGTAAACAGAACACTGGGCCATTTTCTCAGTTGGGTTCTATGCCCTTGAAGAGGGGCACAGCTATCTCCCTGGTTGTAAAGGGGCATTTGTTAGGGATTGTTTCATCTCACTCCTCATGGAGTTTTTCTGCCTCCAACTGCACAGGTTCATCATTGGTTAGATCGTCAGAATATGACTCAAGCAATGCGGGCCACATCTTGTTCTTCTTTCTTCAAAGCCAACATTGTTGGCAAGAGTCTGAATTATCTGCAGGATCTGGGGCATTTTTTCTGCCTATCCGAAATGTTAGAAACCATGCACATACTGGCCCAACCTTACCTCAGACAATGTTCATAGTTTTAGGTGACTTACTTCCACGACTTAATGATAATGTCCCCAGCTTTTATGTTTATATGAGAGCTTACTTTTCTCATTAATATCTTTAAGGAATTGGCAGAATGTCCTCCTCGATTATTATGCCATGACCCATAAGGTGAGGCAAGGAAGTGGTATTTTTAAGGAGGATCTCCCATCTTAACATATGGATTTATCTTGGTCAGATGTTCAGGATAGCCTGTTGCATTGTTCTATTGGTTAGATTTTTATGAGGACAGTAGCACTCAACAGCTGAATAAAAGAGCCAGAAAACTACTCATTAAAAATACCTTGGGTTAATTAGGGCATTGGGTTAGAATGCCAAATCATAGGTAATTATGAATGTACATGGTCATAAGATATTTTGATGCAACATGAACGTAGAAGTGTCAAGCCATCTTTGGCTGCCTTAAACCCTGGAACAGTCCTGTCTTTCGTGGAAATGAATGTTCAGACTCATTTTTCCAAAGAAAATATATCTCCTCCACATTAAGCACTTGTTAATGTGTGTAAGCTCCTCCCTTAGTAATTTTCTTTAAACACTTTGGGCATTGTTCTGCTGCCTAAGTATCAACAGTAGCAGCTTCTCGTCACATATGTTACGCAAACAGTGACTCCTCAAACCTCCCACTCTATTCCTCGTACTTGCACCAAAAGTTTCCTATGGACTTTATTTTCATAATTCTTTATTCCATTATGTAATAACTTGGGCCATTTTGATAATTGTAGTTGTCATTGGCATTTCCCTTTGATTCTGATTCTACATGCCAAAGAGGTTTTCATCTCTTCCATCAAATTGCTGCTCCTACACACTAGCTTATCTGTCATTGGAATGCCAGATGAAGAATTTGATCTTATTTTAGCATTTCTCTTCTAGTAAGTGGCCTCAGTTGAATGAGTGAGACTCATGAATTTTGCTATAATATTGAGTTTTTGTCCACCACCAAATCTCCAAAGCACTTCTCATAAAGAGTGATAGCCTTACATGCTAGTCTTACAAAGTACATTTAGCATTCCTTGCAGATGTAACAAAATAGCTGCACTTACTTTAGAGGCAAGATATAATGAGTTAAAGGGCAGATAAATTGTGGCAATAGCAAGTGTTTGCTGAAATCACTATTTCTTAAAAAAGAATTTCTGAAAAGAGAGATATGAAAGATTTTTTTTCGAAGCTTATGCAACTGTGAGGTCTATTACATGTAATTATCGAAGTTTATACCCAAATTCTCATCTTACAGTATTGTAAACATAAGTTTAGAGAAGCATAACATATTTTAGAGATCAAAAGGCTTTGACGTTGGGTATAGGGATGGTTGATAAATCACCACAGTATGAATTTGCAGTTATCCAGATTCTCTCATGAATTGTTTTTGATTGAGTATGTGTGCCAACTTTTATTAAAAATCAAATTAACAGTAGGGGGCACAGATAAGGCAAAATTTTACTATGTTTGTATATTCTTCTATCAGTAAATTCAGAGTTTTGAGTAAGATTACAATTAATATATTTCGCCATCAGATTCATATTTATTTAAAGACCGTTAATTGTACAGTATATAGGTATTTTATTTTTCAAAAATTAGAAATATATACAGCATTGAATGACAAATGTTTATTGGAAGGCATCTCCTTTCATATGTTCTATTACAAAATGCATTTTACTTTTATTGAAATATGTTTATGATTTCAGTTCTTGGGTCAGATGTACCAAAATAATGGTAGTGCTGGCGGTGGCGGTGGACAGCGTCCACCCATCACCCTGCGGCTGATTGTCCCTGCTTCCCAGTGTGGCTCACTGATTGGCAAGGCTGGCTCCAAGATTAAAGAAATTCGTGAAGTGACTGGGGCTTCCATCCAGGTAGCATCTGAGATGCTTCCCAACTCCACGGAACGTGCAGTCACTGTCTCTGGAACCTCTGATGCCATCACCCAGTGTATCTATAATATCTGCTGCGTCATGCTTGAGGTCAGTAAATCACCCCAGTTATCTACCTGTTGAACTGAAAAATAATTGTTCATATGAGAAATTTTATATAGTTTTATATCCCTTACATATTTTACCTTTTCTTTACAGTCCCCTCCCAAAGGCGCCACGATCCCTTACCGCCCTAAACCCCAGGTTGCCGGTGGGCCAGTGATCCTAGCCGGCGGCCAGGCCTATACTATCCAGGGTAATTATGCTGTTCCCTCAGCGCCCGATGTAAGTACTGTTCCCTTTGTTCCCCCACCACCACTTGGGGGGCCCCCCGGCCCCTTCATGGCGGCCCCCCTAAGCCCCCTCCTGCCCCCATGTCCCGTCTCCACGGCGCCTTCCCCAGGCCCCCCACACCATGGCGCCATCATAACACCCGCGGGCCATCACCCATGCCATGCGGGGCACTTGCAGATCACGACCCCGGGCCATCCGCCGGGCCATCCGCCAGGCCACCCACCTGAACACATGAAGAACGGCCATATCGGCATAATGCCACAGCCACACCTCCACCACATGCAGGATGTAAGTCACACCGCCGTGTCCCGCCCGAGTGCCCGTGTGACCCCTGCCCAGTTGGACCCTCTCCGTGGCTCCTCGCCGCCCATCCGACCCGACCCGACCCGACCCGATCCGGACGTGTTCCATACCCGACCAGACCTGATTAGTGTTGCCCATTGTGCTTCCTGATCACACCCTGCATGCTGCACCCATTTAAACCTCGCCCTAACCCTGTGGCCTAGCCTTTTAATTCATGACCTGCCCTTAGATACCTGCCTGCAATCCTGCATGTACATGGCTATTCGTGTACTGTTACGGTAAAATTTAGACATAATCGATATAGCATTACTCTTGAAATGTAAGTGATAGCGTGGCCAGGGCTAGGTGTTGAGGCAGGTGCAGATACCTGGGGATACAGGTACAAAGGTGCACAGCAGGTCTTGCTGGCGGGTCGTGGGGCGCGGGGCTTCCTCACTCATCCCTGCCACGCTGATGCCTCTTCGGGTCTCTTTGCGCCACCAACACTGACCCAAACTTCCTGACAAAGGCCCTAACATCCCCTCTTTCTCTATGCCACTTTTCTTCCTAACAGGGGACTCAGCCTGTTCCTTTTAAACTTGGAAATTGCTTAGCTGCATTTAATGGCTTTCCATAACCATTGAAGCCCAAATGGAAAACATTTTAGGTATTGATTCAGTAAGACTTAATTGTCACAGCTACATTTATCATTGTAAATTTCAGTCACATAAATGATACAGAAATGTAGCTGCCTCACCTTCTGTGGTATTCCAAGAGCTCCCATTGCTGCACTTTTGCAAAGTTTCCTACTTACATTATAATTATGCCCATGTTGCAGTTCTGAGTCATCAAAAACATGCGTTATAGTCCTTGTATTTTTTCATAATATAATGGCTATAAGGTTTGTGTGGCCTTGTGACCCACCTTGGTGTTCTGGACAACTTCTGATCTCCCCGACCCTACGCTTGACGCTTGACGCTCCCAGCTCAACATTCCAGTATTGTCCCTGTTGCATGATCGTCTTAGCCGTTCAGTTTTAGTGTTCCCAACCCTTTACTTCCCACTGAAGAAAGAGCTGAAAACTCCTGTAAATTGCAATGCAGGTATCAGAAACTTAAATATAACAAGTTTAATGACTTTAAAGCAAGCAGTCAGTAAATATGATTTTTGTTAGTAACTGCTTATCATTATGCAGATATTTTGAATAGTTGTGTTTACAAAGGGAATCACTTTTTTTTTTGGCTGTAAAGAAATTAGCATTTAATGATGATTCCTGTCACACACACTTACTGCTATATTGCAGATTTAAAGATTTAACTTGGATGTTACTTTCGAAATTGATCTCATTGTTGTGTTTATTATACCCTCTTTTTTATTATATACTGTAAATCCCAATTTTAAGTGACATAGTAGGGTTGCAAGAGAGAAAGTATGAAAATAGAATGGGAAATTTGATTAATGATGATTCCGTCTTTGTATTTTCTGTACTGAGAATTGTCCTTTAGCTTAAACTGCATTGAATAAATATGACCACAAGAGCCCAACTTCATGGGTCTCCTCAGATTTCAATTTTTTTCTTGCCATTTGGAATTGAATTAGCTGCAGCCATTCTGGAAATTTGTTAAAACCATAATTGCATATTTTTTGTCATAGTTGTTCAGATATTCGGTCACAAACTGTCTGGAATTGTAAGTTTCTTAACTCTAAATATGAAATAAGATGTTTTGTTTTCGATGGTTATTTGGTTAGTCTTTGAAAATGCAACAAAATGCAAAAGTTTCTTGACTATTAGCAACCTGTCCTTTGCTCCAACCTTGACCCATGCCCAGCTTCCCTCACTAACATACAACACCTTCTTGATGTTGGTGCACCCTACTGACAACCACCGTCCACTTGGAAGCCTCTCCTGACACTGCTACTACAGGATAGGACACATCCCCATGATTAGCTAGTGTCAGGAGGGCTACTACCTGTGCTTCGCCCATCCTCCCTTGACCATCTCCAGGCGGCGACCCACTTCACATCCACAGAAAAAAAATATGACTTGGAAATCAGAAGAAATCTTGAAAGGTCTGAAGAAGAGGTCTGGCCCGCGCCCCCCAACACCCAGTCAGCGCTGCTCGCGTGCATACTCTCACTTTCCCGCCCGGCCCATGCCGCATACTCCAACCTGGAGGGGCCCCCCAGAGGTGGCTTGGGGATTATATCTGTGCTAGATTAAGACATGTACTACTCTCATGTACAAAACGGTAATGAAATCCTCTTTCAGGCCATGATATATTCTATTTTTACAGTTATGTAAGTAGTTAATGAAGCTATGTGTAAGTATTTTAAGAGATATTGCTATATTCAGAACTTATTTTCAGTGATGTATATTTTTTTTTTTCATGCACTGCAGTGTTGTATACAAATATGAAACAGGCTTGAATGGGTCATTGTAGAATAACATATTTACGTAAAGCCACGAACACAAATTTTATCATTTATATTGTATAACATAATTTTCACCACAGAAAGACAATCATCTCCTAATGTTTAATATGTCTGTCTGTATCCAGATGACCAAGTTGGGCAACAACTCTCCATTAGCCGGACTGTTGGGTCTTGGTACCCTAGCTGGTGCTAACCCTGGCGGTGTCAACCCACATGCTGGCAACACAGCTGATGGTAGAGTATCTTTTTTTGTATGCCCTTCTGCATCCAGTAATAGTGATCCATGTTGAACCTTCAGCAAATTTACTTAGCATTCATACATACTCTATTACACACTGTAGTCATAAGTTTTAGATGTGCACTTATCTAGTTTGCATGCTCCCACTGGATTCTTTAAAATCTGTTCTCGGTTATCTGTCTTGATTTCATCTAGTTCCTATACTTCCTATCATGTAATATCTTATTAGTGTCTTATCAGTAACATCTGGTCAGTTTCATTTTATATTGTTTTCCTCATTTCCTCAGCGCTGGTGGCTGATTCAGGTGAGAAACTGCAGAAGCTGGTGACAGAGTTTGGTATAGTGTGTGAGAGAAGAAAGTTGAGAGTAAATGTGAATAAGAGCAAGGTTATTAGGTACAGTAGGGTTGAGGGTCAAG
>JAUTXX010000039.1:68899-81401 GCA_032273605.1 Panulirus laevicauda
CTCACGAACGTAAAACTCCCTCCCGTTAGTTACTAATAGGTATTTACACACTCCTGACCAGTGACCAGAGAGGTCTGCAGCTCATGTGAAAGGTTCCTTGAGTGATATGTGCATTGGATTTTATGTTCAAGTGTGCCTAATTTTGGGAGTTTAATAGGGGTTGAGAATAGAAGTTTCCCAGCATCACGTTGAATGCCAAGGAGTGTTGCCAGCTTCTGTGAATCATTTTCTTAAGTTATTGTGTTTTCTTAGGAGATCCAGTATTTAAAACAGTGAGTAGCTAAAACTGGGATAGTGATCAAGTATAGCTAAGTTTAATGTATAAAAGTTTAGCTCTGTAGTATTGTTAGTGTGTGAGATTTAAATTCTCATGATTGAGGTTATTTTGTGCTAGTAAGTTTCTTTATTGTTACAGATGTTACTTTTAGAGGATTATTTTGAGACCTTTATTACTACATGAGTCATACTGAGTGAGTCATGGGTTGGGGAGGAGGCGATGGTCCTGGGAGTATTGAGGAATTTATGGAAGGAGAGAACATTATATGGGAGGGCAAAAATGGATATGTTTGAAGGAATAGTAGTCCCAACAATATTAGGTGAAATTCGAGGCATGGGCTACATATGGGCTGTGTGGAGGAGGGGGGATGTGTTGGAAATGAAATGTTTGAGAACAGTTTGTGTTGTGAGGTGGTTTGGAGTAAGTAATGAAATGGTTAGGGAGATGTATGATGATAAAAAGAGTGTGGTTAAGAGAGCTGAAGAAGGTTTGGACATACGGAGAGAATGAGTGAGGAAAGGTTTACAAAGAGGATATATGTTTCAGAAGTGGAGGGAACAAGGAAAACAAGGAGACCAAATTGGAGATGGACATGTAGGAGGGTGAAAGGTATGCATGGGATAGAGTGAATTGGAACGGTGATATATTGTGGTCCGCATGCTGTCATTGGACTGAACCACAGCATGTGAAGCATCCAGGGTAAACCATTGAAAGTTCTTTGGGTTCAGGTTGTGGAAAGGGAGCTATGGTTTTGGTATATTGTTCATGATAGCTAGAAAATGGATGAGCAGATGTGGCCTTCATTTGTTCTTGATGCTACCTTGGTAATGCAGAAAACTGCAATTATTGATGAAAAAACAGTCCTGCCTGAGCCAAGAAAGAATATATAAGAGGTCTTAAAGTTAGACAGAAAAGCTGGGAAAAACTTGTCAACAAACACTAACAAAGCTTAGTATTGTACAAGAGTTTTTTGTTTCCATTTTGACTACAGCCTGGTATAGACTCAGATATAGAAATATATAAGTAAGGGTCTGTCATAACAGGACCCACAAGGAAGAGGTGATAGGGGAGAAATGAAAGAGGTACTACCAGAGAACAAATAAGGCATTCAGACCAGTTGTGAATCAACCTATTACCTGACGTTGAGAATCAAGTTCTAAGATGTCTACCATGTGCTTCTCTAATTGGCCAGATGGTAAGGAAATGAGTATTTTTCAGCATGTAAGGGTGGGAATCCATCTGGCTAGTTAAAGAAGTAGGTGGCAGACATTTTGGAACTTCACTCGTAATTGGGCGGTTGATTGAGTCATCACTATGGCTCTGGGCACTTCAAATGAGATATTATGGAAAAGTGTTAAAATCAAGACCAGAAGTTAAAAGAAGTAGAGGAGGAGTTAAAGAAACTGATGAATGAATTCAGGGATCATAAAGAGTGTTGTGAGATCAGAGATGAACTTAATGATCTGAAAAATGTAGTCTGTGAGTATGAAAAAAATTCAGTTTAGTGGAGGGTACTTAGGAGGCACATAACCAGAGAAAAAGGAATAAATTCATTGATAAGTAAATAAGTTCTGATGGGTCTTTTGTAGATGTCCTGGAGACTGTTTAAGCAATGGAAAGAAATAGAACACATACAGACTTTTGCTGACAATAGTGGACAGGAAGGTGCAGTAGGAGCAGTTTCAACAGCTGTTCTGTTAGGGGAAAGGACTAAAACACATATAGAGTCTTTTGACAGTGGTGGGTAGGTAGGTGCACTAGGAGCATTTTTTTGTTAGCTGACCAGCAGACACAGAACATGAACATTGATTTAGATGAACGTACATTGGGGTCATACAAATGTAGGTTCACAGGAAAGTAAGTGAAGCTATAGAGAGAATAATATGCACTGTTAGATATGGAGCAGCCAGAGAAATTGATGACTCATTTGATGAAATATTTGGAAAAGTGCAAAGCATACAGGACCAGCAGGAATTTAGATATGGTAATAGCTGGTCATGGAGACAGATTTTTAGAGTGTATGGAGAAAAATTTCCCATTCTGTCAGTAAACAGACTAGGATGAGAAAGACTTGTCCACCATTGATACTGGACTTAGTCTTTGCATGTTCTAACATGGATACTGAGAATATTATATGACACATCAGCTTAATAATGTAATCATGTAATGCTGAAGTCTAACTATGTGGAAACTTCACAGACCTCAAAAGTTTTTTGGTAGCATAGGCTTGGAAATGGAGTTTAGTTGTCAAAGACCAGGGCATTGTGGTGAAAGGTTCTGCGAAATTAACAATGAAATAGAAACTGCAGTATCTCTAGCCACATACATTGGGGAACGTTCTGAAAGGTGTCAAAAAGCAAAGGATGTTCGAGATGTGCAGTGAGAAGATATAGGCAACACTCCAGCCTTCCAGCTTCTGCTAGGTATAAGAGAACAAGGAACATGTATAAGATGACAGGATCAAAGAATTTTAAAAAAAGAATATTGTGGACAAGGTAGGAGAAAATACAAAACTTTTCCATAAATTGATTTGAAGATAAATTGTCAGTTAGAGTAGCTGTTCAGGCAATGTCATTTGGAGGGAAGAATTGGAGAGGGTGACGTAAAGGTATGTGAGAAACTAAATAACACATTCAAAAGCATTTTTTCGCCATTAAAGATGATATAGTGTAATCACCACTGAGTTGGAATTGAAAGGAGATTTTAAAGAACTATGAGATATCTAGGAAAGGGATTAACAGAACACTTCCAAGTCACCCATACAAGGCACATGTTTCTGATTAAATTTCATCATATGTGCTGAAGATGTGTACTGAGACACTTTGTAAACCTCTTGAAATACTGTTCAAGATATTGCTGGAGAGAAGTTAAGTGCCAAGGGAGTGGTGAAGGGCTTGGTGGATTTTTTTCTATCTGGACTGACAGACAGCATTTGACATTGTACTACATGGGAGGCTGATTAAAAAGCTGGATCTCTAGGCACTGGAAGGGAATAAAGGATGCATATCAGAAGAGTCCTTTCAAATGGGTTGAGGTTACCACTGGAGTGCCACAAGGTTCTTTTCTGTACTGTCACTCTTCTTGATCTTTGGAAATGACTTGCTTGAAGATATGCACACTTACTTGCATATGTTTGCAAATGATATAAAGGTCATTGAGGGAAGTAAAGTGAGTTGAGGATTGAATTGCCTTCCAAGGGAACCTTGGAAACCTCCTTAGTTGGTCTAATGCATGGTTGTTGAAGTACAACCTTAGCATATGTAAAGTAATGAGGATGGTATTCATCGAAAGAAGACCTCAGTATAAGTATCATTTAGCTGGAAACAAGCTTTAGGGATTAGTGTGAGAAAGACTTGGGAGTTGACATTGTCCAGAACCTGTCAGTAGAGTCCCACCCTAAGAAAATAGTTATGAAGATCAACTGTTTTCTTGCAAATATTAGAATAGTATTCTAGTTCATAGATAAAGATTTATTCAACAAGCTGTTCACATTATATGTAGTGCCAAAAGTAGATTATAAAGTTTGTTCACTGCACCTAAAAAGACTAGAGAAGGTCCAAAGGAGAGCAGCTAAGATGGCACCTTAGTTAAGGGACCAAAGTTACAGGGAAAAGTTATGGGCTTTAAATTTGCCCACCTTGTTAAAGAGTATTGTAAGGGATGACTTGGTCGTAACTCTCAAGTTTATAAAGTAAATCTATGACATAAACAGTGAACTGTTCTTTGAGAGATGTAGGGATAGAAGAAGCATAAGACATAATATGAAATTAAGCAAAAAACTTGTTAAAGATGTGAGGAAGTACTTTTCTAGGATAAGAGTAGTGTATCATTGGAATAATATAACTGAAGACATGGTTGATGCAGACAATATGCAGAAATTTGAAAAGTTGTATCATAGAATATGTGAAAGAGATGTGACCCCATGGGTGTAAAACTCCCTCCCCTTGTAGTGCAAATAGGGAATTACACACGCAATCATGTGCATTGGTGACAGTATACATTATTACATAATCTCTTCTTTGTTATTGTTTCATCATACCGATAGGAACTAATTGTTCAAACATATGTTGACCTTGCATTTCTGTAGCAGTTTATTGAACATCCACTCCTTTTTTTGCTTCAAGGATGATTATACCAGACATTCAATGGTTTTATATTATGTCCCTAACTAACATTCTTTTTCCAAATAATGTTTTCAGTGATAGACAATTGATAGAATTTTATCAGATTGAGATATATGTAGAGAATGTCATAGAATTTATATTTTTAGGTGCCAACTGATGGATTACTTCTTCGTGGAAATTATAACACAATTACTCTTGCTGTGTACGGCCATTTAACCAAAGTTCAGAGAGAGCCAACCCCACCGAAATCAGCAAAACGTGGAGAAGTTGTCCCCCACCCACCCCCAGAAAAAGTCAATACACATGATCGCATTCGAGATTGGTTGGAAGATACACAAGAATGTGTAAGTTTCACTTGCAGTTTATCTCTATGTGTGTAGGTCATTTTAGTATTCTGAATGTTTCTATGTAGTGTATACATAGATGTTATGTATTTTTCTTCTGTGTTTTGAAGATAATACCATGTTACTTCCAGGCATGCTCTTCACCTCGTATTCTGTATAGACTTTAGTTTATGCTGCATGTCTGTCATTAGAATTTATTTCTACAGCGCAAGCAGCAGCCATTTTCCCATGATCCTTCAGAGGATGCCCAGCCAGAGTGGGACTCAAAGGTTAGATTATAGTTAGACTGTTGTAGATTTTCTCCCTATTTTTGTACTTCTTACAACAGCTTTCGGTCTTGACTTGCCAGAAGTAGGAAAGTGATATGACAGAATTATATTTATAGTGTTCTACAGTATTTATCTGGTAAACTAGATTATATGTGGCTTTCTTGTTATATTATATTGGAAGTAAAGTACTTGGTATCATTTTACTAAAACTATTTTTCTTATGTGTGTCTCTTTTTGTAGCCTCCAAGATCTCCCTTGGAATATGAAGAATCCAAACAGTGGGATGAGGAACATGTAGAACACAACCGGGAGTATGATCGAGAAAGAGAAAGAGAGAGAGACCAGAGGAGCTATAGAGGTGAAAACAGAGATAGGGAACGAGACAGGGAAAGAGATAGAGATAGGGAAAGAGATAGAGAACGAGAGAGAAGGCGCTCTGTTGAAAGATCCTGGAGTAGAGAAAGGTCATGGGAGCGCAGTGAACGGAGTGGTTCCCGAAGAGAATCAAGGCGAGATGGTGGTCGTGAAGCTGACCGAGAGAGAGAGAGGGATCGTGATCGTGATCGTGAACGTGAAAAAGAGTTTGATAGAGAGAGAGATAGAGAACGTGATTATGAAAGAGAGAGAGATCGGGAAAGAGATAGAGAAAAAGAGAGAGATAGAGAAAGAGACAGAGAGAAAGAAAGAGAAAGAGACAGAGAACGGGAAAGAATAAGGGACACAGCAAGAGATAGAGAAAGAGACCGGGATCGTGATCGAGAGCGACGCCATAGCCACGAAAGTAGAGAGCGCTTTGAAGAAGAAAGATTATCAACCCAAGAACCTCCACCCTCTAGAGGAAGACGTAGTATTGAGTGAGTTACAACTACCATGATATTTTTGCATATAATTTTATGATACATCTCTGTTTGAGGAGTCTTGTTGTGCTTATGTTTAATGTCAAGAGTAAATGCTTTTGTTTATATCTCTGTTGTAGTATGTTAAGAAAATGTTCAATAATTGATATAGTTTTACTGTACCAGAGAATGGGATGAAAGACGATCAGAGAGATCAGATCGGTCAGGTCGCCGTCCACGGACACCTGCAGATGCCCATCCACCACTTGCTGGTTCTCCTTTTCAAGTGGACAATTTCAGCGAAGGTGGAAGTCATGATGTCACACCTCATGAGTACCATGAGAGAGAAGTACACGACGGACGAGAGAGGGAAAGGGAAGCGAGAGAATTTGAAGTAAGAGAACCACGGGAAACTAGTTTTGAAATAAGAGAACCACATAATGTACTTCCCCCACTACCTGCAGAAGACATGGAGGCCATTAGTGATGATGAAGATCTCCCTGATCTTCCACCTGAAACAGGTGAAGTTGAGGAGGAATATCCAACTGAAGATTGTTTGGAAGTAATAGGAATGGATGAAAATCATCCAGATGAAGGTAATTTAGGAAGGTTATCTGTTCATAGAAATTATACCATTCCTGCTAAATATGTATATTATATTACACTTCACAGCATTAGTGAAGTGATGTTTTCATTTATAAACTCTCGTCTGTGTTAGACTGGCTATTGCTGTTTATTATTTCATTTCTGCATTTCTTGAGGGGTAGAGTGGGTGGAACATAATACTTTGATGTGGTTTGGTATGTGGTAACAATGCAAGATGAGGAGTTTACAGTGAGAGTGTATGATAGTATGATTAAAGGGGTTGGTGTGAGAGGAAGACCACCTGTGACATGGGGAAACAAGAGTTGAAGAGCACTGGAGAGAAAGTAATGGGGGAAGAATGCATTAATTGGTTTATGTGAGGGAGGCATGAAAGGATGGATATGTGCAGACTCCTTCGCCGTAGCCACCCCCTTGATGGGAGTTCTCTAAGGGAGCAGGTGTTGGAGATCAAGATAGGTAGATAGAACATTTGTTTATCACTCGGTGATTGTGAATTCTTTTTTCCATACCTGAATAAGTTTCTCATTATTTCTTTTGTAGTTTTCCACATCAGTATCAAGGTGGAATTTATATTGTTGGAACTGATAATCATTCCTTGCTTGTGCTGGAAGTACATTAACTAAAAGAGAGATATTTATGACTCATTGTTGTGCATGTTTGTGTTTCTAATAATATCTTTCTTTATCCTAGAATGTCCTTTGGTTGACAGGTGACTTATTCAGAACACATATACATAAGATTTTGGTGCTTTTCTGCTGATCCCTCTATTAAGAGCCACATGTAGATATACAGTAGCTCACTTTGATCTTCAGAATTATTGTCTTTCTGTTTGTTTAGTACAAGTGTATCTTAACTTTATATACTTGTCTTTAACCTCATTCTCATTTACACTGGTAAAGTCATGATTCACATCTTTCAAATATCTTCTTGTAAATAAATAACTCAAAATTATCTTGATGACCTTCCTTCTCCAGTTTGGTCTCCCCCTTCTTTTCCCCTCCACTTCTGTTGTATACATCCTCTCTGTCAACCTCTCCTCACTCACTCCATATGTCCAAGCCATGTTAGCATACCCTCGTCAGCTCTCTCAACCTCAGTGTTCTTATTGCCACTCCACTCTCATACCCTCTCATTACTAATTTGATCAACCTTCCTCATACCATGTATTGTTCTCTTACATTTCGTTTCCAATACTTGCATCCTCCTCCATATGTTTTCATCTTTAACCCATGATTCACATCCATACAAGATTGTTAGGAATACTTTATCTTAAATCTAAATTTTTGTGTATATCTCTGATGCCCATTCCCTTCTGAAACTCCCTCAAGGCCACTGACAGAGGTCAATGCTAGCAATATGTTTTCACAGGCTCTTACTTAATGTTCCAACAGACTACTTCTATCTGTCTACGTAATTTTCCTGCCTAATGGTCAGCCCACTACTTCTACCGAAAGTTTCTACCTATTGTCCTTGTCTAATGTTCCTACCTACTACTTCTATCCATTGCTCCTACCATTTAGCCAAATGGCAAGGCCGGGGCATAGCACTTACCTGAGGAAAATTTAGTTACAAAGAATGAGTTTGTGTGTGTTAAGCATTGTCAAGTATTATAAGTGACAGGGAGATATTGTATATATGTGGACAGAATGCCAGTAGTCCACATGTGGGTTAGGCAGAGAGAAAAGACAGCTACCTGGGTCAGAGTTGTGCTTTGTGAGAACCATTGAAGTGCTGGCTCACTATGCAGCCTTCACTAACCTTCCTGATATTCATACAGGTAGTACCAGTAACATAACTCCCTGATCGGTGGCTACCTACCAACTACTACCTACCTTCAAAACATACCTTGTACCTTGAAACATACCCATATTCACCCTCTGAGATAGTTACCTTTTTTTCCACACATTACTCAATACACCCAGAACCTTTTCCCCCTTATCCACCCTATGACTCATCTCCACTTCCATGGTTCCTTTCTGCCATGTCCACTCTCAGGTATCTAAAACACCCCACTTCCATCAAGATTTTTCCATTCATACTCACAGCCTTAGCTAACCTGTCTTTCTGCACTGCTTAACCTAACATTCTTGCTTTTATTTACAGTTACTTTCAACTTCCTTTCACACACTCTCCCAAACTCAGACGCTAACTTTTGGAGTTTCTCACTCAGATCTGCTACCAGTGCCATGTTATCAGCAGACAATAGCTGATCTACTTCCCAGACCCACTCACCCCCTACAGATTGCATACCAGCCTCTCTTTCTAAGCCCCCTGCTTTTACCTCCCTCTCCACCTATCCTGAATCATAGCAACATCACTTACACCTTGCCTGAGACCTACCTTCAACTGGAACCACTCTCCCTCCTCTTTGCCCACACACACACACACACACACACACACACACACACACACACACACACACACATGCACACACCTTGCTCTATTGATAAAAACTCCTCTGCCTTTAATATCTCTCCTCTCATACAACATATTCTGCCTAAAATATCTCTCCTCTCTTACCACATATTTATAAAACCTATCATAAAGCTCCTCTCAACACTATTGGATGCTTATGGTATGCCACATAAAATCATTCTGTTTAAGTATTTCTCATAAACATTTTTCAGTAAAAAGACCTAATTCACACATCATTTATCACTTCTTAAACCACATTGTTTCTCCCTAGTCTGATGGTTTATGCATGCCACCACCTTCTTAATCACCACTCTTTGATATAATTCACTAAGTACCCTCAACAAACCTCTGTAATTCAAACTCACTTTTGTTCCATCCTTCTATACAGTGGCATTGTACACATATTCTGCCAGTACTCAGGTACCTCACCATGATCCATGCATAAATTGAAAATCTTAACTGGCCAGTCCTCAACACATTCACCCCCATTCTTAAGAAATTTAAGTGTCATACCCTCCAGTAAGAAACTCATAGTTACTGACTTTGGGAAAGTTAATCTCTTTAGAGCATATGTAATTTCCTTATTTCGATGTTTTCTTAACTTGGCCTTCTGTTGTCTGTCAATAGTAGTTCAGGTTCTAAATTCATATCAGTGGTTCTTTTAAAGTCTTGTAGTTGACAACTTTAGAAGTCATTTTTGATACACATTGAATTTGATAAACCATTCCTTCAGGCTTTTATCTTCTCCATTTCTTCTTTTAAGCCCCATTCTCCCATAATCACTCATTTCTCCAAGTTTTCTCTCTGCATCTATATTTAGATCACTACTGTACACAAAATTTCTAGGTGAGGATGTGGAAGTTTTTGGCTATGAAGAGATCGAGAGTGATGAAGAGGAGCTTCCTGAATACCAGTATGAGGAGTGGCTTGTAGATGAGTGGGAAGATTGGTTGAAACCTTTCAGTCCTAGCCACTTTCAAATGCTTGAGCTACAATACCTTGTCAGTCCCACTCTTACTGACTTTGAGGTAGAGTATCAGAGATGGAAGGCAAGGCTCGAAGTAGAAGGACAAGATTTAGAAGAGGAGCCTCATCAGGTGAGTAGAGACATATCAAATGATGTTGCACACTCTAATACGAGGTGTTAACAAAGTATATTAAGTCAAAGTTTATGTGTCTTTTATCCAGATTACCAGAGTTGCATGAGCATACACATTATGTATATCTTGATCACTTTTCCTTTAGTGACAGCAGGGTGATACATGCAGAATTTTCTCAAGGCATTTGGAATGCTGACAGTTTTCATACCATAAGGTTATGGAAACTCATTGGTAAAGCTCACATCTGCCAGAGAATTCTGTGAGTTGGTGTGGGTATGTCATGAGGGAAGTGGACAGTGTTTGTATTTACTGAAGAGATAGAATGTTCTGAAAGAATAAGGATTACTTAAGTAAAGAGGGATAATGGAAATATGGGATTATGAAAAATACGTTGATGGAAATTTTATTAGAAATTATAAGACAGGTAGTAGGTAGCAGTTGGTAGGCAGCCAACGACCAGGGAGATATATTACCAGTACTACTTGCCAAGGTATCAGGAGGGTTAGTGAATATGCGTAGTGAGCCAGCATTTGAGTGGTTGTCAAGTTGCACTCCCCTGTTCCAGGTAGCTGTTTTCTCTTTCTGCCTCTCACTCACTTGTGGACTACTGGCATTCCATCCACAAACATATAATCTCACCTTGTCACACATAACACTTGACAACACTTCACTCACACAGCTTGGTTTTTGTAACTGTAGATTTTTTGTGGCAAACTCCATGCACTAGCCCTGCTTTTTAGCAAAGTGGTAGGAGCCATAGATAGAGGTAGTGGGTAGGGACATTTAGGCTGGAGGTTTAGATAGAGACTTAAGATAGAAGTCGTAGGTAGGAACATTAGGCAGGAGCATTAGGTAAGAGCCTCTGCAAACACTGTGCTAGACTTCCCCTCTGCCAGTAGCCTGTTAACAGTGAGGAACTAAAGGCTAAGAAGCAGCACTGGAGTTCACAAGTTATGGAGACTTTTTTGCTGTGGCTATCCCTTTGGGGGAGTTCCAGAAGGGAACAAGTGTCAGAGATATAAGTAGATTGTAAGAGAGGGGTTTGAGAAATATTGTGGAGTTAAAGAATATGTTACATGATCACAGCTACTGTACTATGTATTTATTCCATGAGAACTGCCTGTGCAGGAAGAGCAATTTCAAAACACCTTTCAGATTAGTCCTACTGAATAACATTTGTTTGGTCAGGAGAACCTGGGACTTCACATGGTTTTCAGTTTTATGCTAAAATTTTTAACGCCTATAAAGCAGGTTTGCCCTTGCAAAATCTACTTAAAATGTCCAGATTGTGTTACATTTCTTCTCCCATTAGTACACTCTCTTCACATACACCTGACTCTCATTTGTGGCAGCCTCATAGAAACTAAAATTGCATGAATGTGATTTGATTTTTATTGCCCAAATTTAAGTTACAGTGAACCAGAATTTGCATTTATGCTTTTGTACTCTGCACATTTCATCTTTTTCACATGCAGTGCATCATCAGAAAACATCGTACACTTCACCAGAATGCTGCCACCAGAATCTGTGTGCTGTTAGAATCCATGCTGAACTTTTTATGTGATGTTTGTTATGTACTGATTACCCAGAAGTCACTAGCTTATACACTTACATTATTCTCACATATTTACTTCTACACTCTTTTTGTTAGATGCAAAACCTTTTAAAAAAGCGACAGCAGATGAGGTGAAATAATGACCAGTGAGACTGTCAAAGAACATAAAAAGTGATAACAGCATGGCCCAGCCCACCTCACCAGTGTCAGTGTTTAAAAAAATCTAACATCAGTTATGCTTCATTTAACAATACCATAACCCTTGGCAACACTTAGGTAATATCCGTCCTCAAAATTTGGATATAGAAAATTTTTCACTCTGTGTCCTGTCTGAGAGATCTTCCAGGCATTCGAATGTTACCTCGAATGGAGAGGGATTTAAGAATGGAGTTAGGTTATTTAGCACTAACATATTCACCTTATGCACTTTGGCAATCACTACAGGTCCTGATGACTGAAGGGAACAACTAGGTTCTGCACAGTAAACTGAGTGTACAGATACACATCTTCCACTATTTCTGCCTCTTGTGACCAAAAATTGTGTTTGATAAGGAACATGGTGTGAAATGTCATGACCAGCTTAAACTACCTCACCTAATTGGATAAGATGGTTTGCAGTCGTATCACAGCATTCGAATGGTTCATCTCCAGCAACTAGTTGAAGTCCTGTGTTAGTTATCAACCAAACCCTTCTCTTGACAACTTCTCAAGGCTTTGGGTGAATGATCCAATTTTATTCTGAATGGAAACTTCTTTGAGTTTTAAGAAGTTGATGGTGTTTTATTGCAATGCTCATTCTATATTACTTTAGAGCTTGCCTTTGGGAGATTGTAAGCATACATGGTGATCCTTGATGAGTAGCTATATGTATAAGAGCAAATATGTCTATATGTCTGTCTCTCTTATCCCTCCAGTCATATACATATTAAAAAGCCATGGTGATATCACACAGCCCTGCCTCACACCTATGTGTGTA
>JAUTXX010000039.1:111910-129085 GCA_032273605.1 Panulirus laevicauda
CCAAGACACACACTTAACACCTAACTAAAGTACGACGAGTATTGGGTAGGGGCGCTGTTGCTACTGTCGGCCAGACTGTGACGTGACGTGTGTGTGTGTGTGTGTATGTGTGTGTGTGTGTGTGTGTGTGTGTGTGTGTGTGTGTGTGTGTGTGTACTACTGCTGGCTTAAGTACCAGTACCAACTCCCTCCTGTAAGACTACTGGACACGATGGCCAGGCCTTTGACCTGACCCTTTTCAGGGGTCCGTCCAAATTTTAAACCAGTATCATCATACCCCTCTCGCGCTAAAGGGCCTCACACCTCTTACTACTGTCTTAAGTAATGAGCGAGACTTGCGGCAGCTGGGTGAAGTAAGACATGTTACTACTACTACTACTACTACTATACTACTACAGCAGCCAGGTGACGTATCAAGTACGTCCATAAGTTATTTTTCTTAACAGTGTCTTCTGACTGCTGCCGCTGTCTCTATCACCAGTTCTCCTACTCTCGCGTCTCCGTCAGCGTTCGTAAATATAAGTTCGGAAGCTTGAGAGCATATGTCCAACAAACGTAACGACGCTCTCTTACAACAGGAAAGTGCACGTTACGACAGCCTCTTCATACGTTCCCATCAGCAGGATGCACACGTCAACACAAGTTCACTATGTTGGGGCGTTTGAATCAGATACGAGTTTTAGCAGTATGTGTGCGTCAGTGTTACATGAACCAAAGGTATGCTGAAAGTTAAGTCGTATTACTATGTCCTGCAGGCCAGTGTTAACTTCGCTCGAAGACAAAGGAGAGTGTTGATCTGTAGAGTCTTTTAACTCTGCTTAAAGACAAAGGAGAGGTAAGCTGTAGAGTCTATGTAGATCATAGTACTAAAATCAACGTATGATTAAGGACAGGTCAAACAACGTACATAATTCGTGTAGGTCAGCGTGATAAGTGGATCAGAGGTGAAGGAATATGTCAAGTCGCATTGAGAGCCAGTGATAAACAGATGTCAGGGTAGAGGTCAGCGGTATGGGAGGGACCAACACGTGTCCGTGGTGTTGGTAGCAAGAGGCCAAGACGCCATCGAACGTCCACTTGGCCCTGAGGTTGGTGTACTAGCCACGCTACTCCAGGTATAAACGAAAGTACAAAATGAATACCTACATGACAATCACACTACGTCATTGCTAATACAAACTGTACATGGGATGAGTCTCTACTTCGGTACGACCTTCGTCAACGGACAGACGTAAGTTGTGGCAGCAAGTGTGGTTGTCTCGAAGACGTTGACTGCCGTAAGACCCATATCATACTACAGGAGCACACGCGCCGAGAGACCCTCCAGCCAAAACACACACAAAGAACATTGTACTATAAGACTAAAGGAGTTCTTGCCGTCTTCCTCACCCTTGCCCTTACAGGGATGACCCGTGGTCAGGAGCAACAACAAACAGGGCACTGAAACAAGAACCTTTTAAAGGACAGGTCGTACATACAGGACGATACGACGCCTTAGATCAGCAAGCGATGCCTAACCCTCGCGTGGGACGACTTATGGCAGGAGATGCCAGAGCGCTGGAAGCACAAAACTTGTTCGACGACCTACCCAACTGGAAGCCAGACTCAGGATGTCATGGTACTCTTTTGCTCCTTCGACCCGGAGGTTCGACTGGAGCCAACAATGAACACCCTGTCCGTCAAACTATCCCAGGATCTTGTCTCAGCCCGAGGGCTGCAATGATCTATCTCGCCCTCAAATGGTTGGCAGGTTGCGATAGGTTCTACACAAACCGCCATTCAGCACCGAGGCTCCGCCGTCAATACCAGACCCATCTTGCAGCCAGTCCACCGCAGGCAAGTGAAAGGTGATTGATCAAGAAAGCATCTCATCCCTGAGGCAAAAGGAATGAGATGTATCCCTTCAGGACCTAAAGGCTCCCGCAGTGACTCAAGTCTGGAAATGAAGTGGATCACTGCGGGTATTGCAAAGGTTCGCCGCACATTCCCTCCAGGTCTCATGAGAGCAATGTAACGCATTTGCAGTGACATACACCGTCTTGATATCAAACACCGCACATTCTTGCGTTCGACTAATTCAGCCCCTTGAAAAAAAATTAATCCCAAAACTTACAAAAGACTATCTTGCGTCCAACAGAAACCTGTTATTGGCCGAAATACATTTCATATGATGGTTTGTCAACCAGAGCGACCGTTCAGTCAAGCAAACATCTGTCCAGTTTCCATTTCTACTCTTAACAAGTTCATACTGTGCCTTGTACTCCACTGATCACTAAACACACATACTTGACTACTACCAAGTTCCAGGTACACGACCCTGATGCTTTCAGAGAGCGCAGGCTGACCAGGGTCGGCCATCTGGTGAGAAGAGACAATCCTGGGATCTTTCTAAAGCTCAACTCGACATGGAGATAGAGAGGCTTCCGCCCTGACCCTGTAACTAGGGTGTACTGGACTTGAGGAACTTGAGTGTCAAGTGGTCCCCGGGTGGAGGCGAGGGGTCAGGAAGCACTAATGTTGGGGAGGAGTGAGGGTCAGCGCGGCCCCCTGGGTTGCCTGTGGTAGATGCTCATGTGGTTCTGGAGGGTGTTGCGCGTCTTGTAGTGGCGGTGGCAGAGGGAGCACTGGTGGTTGTGGGAGGAGGGCGTGTGCACGTCCTCTATGTGTCGCCGCACTTTGTACTTGTCTCTTAAACACTTGCCACAGTGAGGGCAGACGCAGGGCTCACCACCGCCACCGCCGCCGCCCATAGTAAACCCTCCACTCTGACCAGTAATGGCAGCTGGCACGGGCAGTTGGACGACATCCGGAGGGCCACAGATTGTGGCTGTGTTGGTGACCCCGGTGGCGGGGGCGGCGGTAGGAGATGTTGGGTGTGAGGGCGCGGAGTGTGGGGCCCCTGGAAGACGCCCCCCGCCTGGGTCCCCGGATGGGAGGAGCGGGCCGGGCGTCAACTCGGGGAGCCCACACGACCACGACCTCCCCAGGCCGCCTGCAAGGAGGAGCACCGTCAGAATATTACACCTCACACACCACACCACAACACACACCCTCCCTCCCTCCCCAACACCACACCACACTTACATACACCCTTCCCTCTGGATCAGCATGCTCTTGTATCATAACCCTCTACACACGATGACTCTAACATCCATATTTCGTGATTCCTCTACTGGGAAAACATCACATTTTGCAGCTTCAAAGACACACTCGGAGGCGTAAACTCAATGTCCATGGAAGGTAACGTGTGGGGGGGACCTCAAAAGCTTACGTCCATGGCAGGCTGGGCGGAAAGCGCTCCAATCTTTGGACTGAGATGGTTTACTTCCTCTACAGGTTCAAGGAAGGAGGGGAAACGAGCACACTGCTTGTGAGTGGCGCAGTTTATCATCAGTGTGAGTAATATATTATTCTCAGTTGATCAGGGTAGGCTTTCCTGTACCGAGACTTCATTTAACGCTTCTCTATTCAAGTGTACATCATGTCAGTTATAAGAGACAGGCGTTCCGTGACCATGACATATACCACAAGAGCTTTAGGTTAATGTCCTCCACATCTACCAATCGATAACCAGAATCCCTATCTGGTGCACTAAGGTGGCTTTTAATCATGCTCACGACGGAAGGAGGAAATCCAGGTAGCAAGAATGGAGAATAAAAAGGAAAGCAAAGACAAAAAGACGTGTCTAGGAGAATAAAAAGGAAAGCAAAGACAAAAAGACGAGACAAGACAAGAAAAAGACGGGAGGGAGAACTTTCAGCCCTGGTACACGCCAGCAAGGACGAGTGGAGAGTCACAAGCCACCTCCGGTGGAACCCTGGCTGCTAATGAATACAGGTACCTGGCTCATAAAAGACAACAAGTTTCACTTGTTTTTTTTATCTTTATCCTGACAGCCAGTACTAGAGCACCATGGCCAATACTGCGACCACACCTCGTCCTTCCCTGAGGGGATTTAACAAACACATGGAGAGGGAGAATCGTTTCACCTCGAAGGAGTGTGATTTGGTACAGAACCTCAGATTAGTCATCATCCACCAATACAGCTGATCCACCACTCTCACCAACACCATAAGGTAAACAACCAAGAACCATCAACTTCCATCACCAAATGCCCATAGCCTTAAAGACCTACACATATCAAGTCAAAAATAATCTCATGGAATAACAAACCCATTGTTTAATCAGGTGTTCGACCCTGAACACCTTTAGTATGATGAAGTGTTCGATCCTGAACCTGCTGAACACCTTTAGTTTGATCAAGTGTTCGACCCTGAACCTTCTGAACACCTTTAGTTTGATCAAGTGTTCGACCCTGAACACCTTTAGTTTGATCGTGCTCGACCCTGAACCTGCTGAACACCTTTATTTGATTAAGTGTTCGACCCTGAACACCTTTAGTTTGATCGTGTTCGACCCTGAACCTGCTGAACACCTTTAGTTTGATCAAGTGTTCGACCCTGAACCTGCTGAACACCTTTACTTTGATGAAGTGTTCGACCCTGAACCTGCTGAACAGCTTAAGCATGATCAAGTGTCGACTACCACCCTGCTGCATAGCTTTGTGTTTTATCAAGTGTCGACCTTAACCTAACCTGTTTGCAACCTCTGTTATCAAAGTGTCGCCCCTAAAACATGACCTGCTGCACACTCTCTCTGTGTTATCAACTGCCGCCCCTCAACATGTTCTGCGGCACACCCTTTATCTAGCTAGTGTCCACCCTCAGCCCCCGACCTCCTGTACATCCCCTGAGTTATCATCCACGCCAAGTGGGCGCCATGGTCCTCGAACGGCTGATAACACGAGAGTTCTTCCACCTCTGGTGACTCGCTGCGTCTAATCCTGTGATATACGATATTTCAACTTGGAGATGATTCGGTGTCAACCTTGGGGTGAGTCTGGCTATCTAAATCACCCAACCGCCTTCTGGTTTGACATGTCGGGCTGTGTGTGTGTGTGTGTGTGTGTCTCCCATGATCACAACCAGTGGGGGTGACCAGACCCCCCATGCCGGACGGAGACCTGGCGAACCACAAATGCCAACAACTGCACTGGCTGGACACATGCCACTCATAATGTAGATAGCAACAGCGTATTTGCAAAGATATGCAGCATACTTTTCGCCGTATTTACTGCCTCCTGAACATCTACATCGCCACAGGGTTCTCATAAAAAATGCCGCCGAGTGCATCGCGAACTCCCCAGACTCTACAGTGAAACGAGTGTTTGATTAATTGACAACACCAGCTGCACTGAGAGCCGTGTAGGTAAAGACAGTGCCTTAGTTATAGCATCACTATGGTCGGGTCTTGCCCTCTCGGTGATCACACCAGAAGAAAGTCAATGATTTATCGGCTCCATAAACTGAGGCAAAGACTCCAACCATCATCACACGAGGTAAAAACATCAGCTGTGCCGCGAATGCTCCCCTCAGAAGAGAGGTGCTAACATCTTCACGACTTCATTCTTTAGTTCTTTCTTCGAGATGCATTCATTTCATTCATCATTTAGCCTCATAACCGACGCAGGGTATAAACTTTCTATCCTTATCTGGGCAACAACATTTCATTTCTGGCAGCAATCACTTCCCGTGCGGGAAAATGTTTGTTTCATAGTATTTTTGGGTATCACACTGTGAAAATGGGTGAAGCCTAAACTTACATAAGAGATACGGGTCGACCTTGGAGGGAAAACAAAATAATGTTAAAAATTTTGGTCATTTTATTATCACAAACTAAATACATGTACAGTACAAACATAAATGCACCTACTTGGGACTTAAATACGAGATCAAGTCTACTTCAGCAAAACTAGTGACTATATTATTCATCTACAAAACTAAATCTACATTTTGACACTGAACGAGCCTTGGGTTCTTACGGAAAAATAGGAATTCATGGCAATATATATATATACATATATATGTAATGGAAAAACTGTTCCTCTTAAGTTGGAGTGTACAAAATTTTCAGTTCCAAAATGTTCACTTTGTGAAGTAGCACGAAATATGGCACCAGTTTTATATGAGTCGTATACATGATGAAAACTCTGTAGGATTATCACAAAAGTCTTACACCACGCGTTGGTGGTGGTGCTGCTGGAGACTGGAGTGATAGGGTTAGCTGGGTGGTGTTCCACCTGCCCCCTGCAGTATAAATGTACACAATGATGAGGAACCCTGGAAGCCGTGTGCCTCAGTGGCATCACAGGTTCTGTGTTGGGGAGAAGGTGGAGGTGAGCACCCCAGGGGAAGGCTCGTGGGTGTTGTGATGAGAGGTCCCCGAGTGTGTCAGGTGGCCGGAGCTCGGCGACTCGTGAAGACTTGGGCGAGGTGTGGTTACCGCGGCCTGTGGGGCGGCTGGTGATTCTATCGTGTTGTGGAGGGCCGTTTGGAGCCCTGGCAGTGTTGCTGTGGTATCGTGGCTGCTGTGGCGGGGTGTGGTGGTGGAGGACGCGCCCACTCCCAGCGCTCCTGAGGTACCGTCCTGTGTATTGTGGCGAGGTGGCGAGGGGCCATGCCCCCGGCCTGAGAGCAGCTGACTGTAGGATCCGTCGCGGCAACTATGTTGCAGTGGCGGGGAGGAGGAGAAAGCACAGCCGTCTTGTGCGAAGGTGTGAACCTTGACCATAGCCTGTCGGGTGTCACTAGTGCCACCCCCCACAGAGCCCACGCCCATGGCCTGCAGCGCCGCGCTGAAGGTGGAGGTGCAGCTGGGGTCGGCCCGGGCGTAGGGACGGGTGTGGAAAAGGTTCTCGCCGTGCGCCTGAATCATGTGTCTTTTGGCTGAGTACTTATTGAAGAACCGCCGTTTACATAGTGGGCACTCTGCTGGCGTGTACAGAATGCTGGTCTTCCCTGCAACAGGAAAGGAAAGTGCCGTTACAATCCACTCTCGGTCCAGCCTCCCGCCACCATCATGGCGGGTACAATAGGTTAGTGTCCCCCATAACTCGTCAATACCTCTAAGTGTCTCTGCCTTAATCATACATCATGCCTTAACTCCTGGGAAACTAGGTCATTGTTTCAGAGTTTTCTCTGTGCTCAACTGAAGATGTCAGAGAATGATATGACTTTGTCCGGCGGGGTATGGTTCTCCGGGGGAGGGGGCGCCCCGTTACTGAGGCCCGGGGTGCGCGGGCTGACGTGCACGGAGGCGCGGGCAGCGGCCGCCGCCGCCAACAGAGAGGACAGCTGGTGAGGCACGGGAGATGGCCCGGGACTCTGGCAGTGAGATAAGGTATCGTAATCAGGTCCCGCCAACTCCGTACGCTGCCGCCGGTGATAGCGGCTACAGTGGTTCTGGAGGCTGTTGGGAGTGCGGTAGTGTCTGTGACATATCTTGCATTCGTAAGAAGTCAGGTGAACTGTATGCATGTCCTCAAGATGTTTGCGTAGACTTGTGCCCCTCAACAGTTTGTGGCAATGGGGACACTCTAAGCGACCGTTGTTCTCTGCAAGAGAGAAGGAAATGGTCATGTGGCGGGGGTTGAGAGCTGCTCTACATGGCATGCCACTACTACGTAGGCTCTGGCTACAAGGCTTCAGGAAGCAAGGCGCACACTACCACTCCTACAAATAACTCACCCTCAGCTCTTTCCTTCTCTTTTGTGGTACACATAGATATGATTTTGGAGACTATTTGGCGTGCGGTATTCTTTGTTGCAGACGTAGCAGCGGTATGAGGTGAGGTGGACAGTGTGCCTGTCATTAATGTGCCTGCGCAGGCCATGGCTGGTGCTCAGCACTTTGGAACAGACAGGACACTCGAATCTGGCACGCCCTCCCGCCATGGGCGACGCCCCCATCCCGTCCCCAAACAGCCGGTACATTTCTGCAACAAACAACACAACCCGTCAGTACGGCACACTCCCTCCACTGTCCAGCCAGCCTTTGCTACTTGCTGCGTCGAAACTAGAACACACACACATCTTCCTCAAGAGGAATATGACATGTTGGTTTATTTACCGACTACTACAGGAGGATGGGAGGGTGGGTAGGGTGTTGTTGGCTCAAGTAGCTCGGGGTTCAGTGCCGGGTCGGGTGGCCGCGCTACCGTTACTTCCCTTATGATAAAGGCTCATGTGGTTGCTCAACGAGTTCTGGTTCCGGTACGACTTGTGGCAGATACTACAGGTGACCTGAGTGTTGGCGGTGTGTTGGTCTCGTATGTGGGTCTTGAGGCCCGAGTGTGAGCGGAGGAGCTTGTGGCAGTAGGGGCAGGCGACGGTGCCCTGGGTGGGTCCCAGCGTCACGTGGCCGGCCAGGCTCGGCCCTCCACCCACCAGGTAGGTGGGTGGTGAAGTGGCCCCCGCCAGACTAGTGGTCCTCAGGCCGCCTCCCACTGTCCTTACCCCACAGGTCGGAGGCCCGCCTAGAGGCCTGCTGCTCCCTGACAAGGCTGGGGTGTCCTCGGGGGGGCCGCCCTGGGGAAGGGCCTCGCTCACGACGCCCGCAGACACCCCACCTGCAACACGAGACGCCCACGTTACCCTCCAACCACAAACCTGCTCACTGGACGCTACATTCCTGCAGTATTGTGGTCAAGACTGCTCAGGCTACACTGTCACAGTCTTGTCATCAAGACTACTCAGGCTACACTACTGCAGTATTGTGGTCAAGACTGCTAAGGAGGAGGACCCAGGCCCCTACCGTCATCCACACTGCACACTCCCCCTGGCCCCACTTCCACGCACACCAGCCCCCACCTCCCCGTCTTAAGGACATGCGAGTTCTGGCACATCACTAGAAGCACTTCTCAAACAGCCTCACCTTTCACAAGACACAAAACAAAACATTAACAAGTGGTTGGACAGCTTTTGGACAACTGTTGGTAATATGTGGTGGCTGCTATCTCATTATGAGTCAGGTGAAAAGGCCCATTTACGGCATCGTCCACTCCATATAAACTTCCTGTTTCGCATTTCACTTTCCTTCCTAAACCTCTATCTTTAAGTTCACTTTGTTTCCAGAACCAAAACCTGACGATGATGATGATAATGATGACAATGATGTCCAGGATGACAATGATGATGATGACAATGATGATGATGACAATGATGATGATGACGATAATGACAATGATGATGATGACAATGATGATGATGATGATGATAATGATGATGATGATGTGATGGTGACGTTCACTAAATGATTTTGTCTGTGGCCGACGTTTCTCAGGCGGTGTGAGAAGATTCACGCTCGCTCGTCATGGACAAACACTCTGTGCAAGGCCGCCTTACACTCGCTCTCACGGACACGCACTCTGTGGCAACGGACGCGGACGAATGTACCACCCTGAGGGGAAGCGCTCAGCGCCAGCAGGAAGTACGGGAAGAAAGAAGAGGCTAAGCGACCTCGAAGTCGACGGCCGGATGAAGAGCACGGTGACGGGACGGTGGTGGGGAGGGAAGGTGAGGGAATCGAGGGAGTCATACGTATTGCAGGGGAGGGAACATACGGAGGGGGAAGTAGCGAAGGGGGTCATAGCAGGGAGATGGGACGTGTGAGGGAGGCGTGGCAGACCACTGATGGGGGGAGTCATTACAGGAGGACGGGACGTGTGAGGGAATGGTGGCAGGAGAGACAGGAGATGAGGGAGTCATGGCAGGAGGACGGGACGTGCGAGGGAATGGTGGCAGGAGGGACAGGAGATGAGGGAGTCATGGCAGGAGGATGGGACGTGCCGGGGAGTCATGGTATAAAGAGACAGGGGAGTCATGGAAGGAGGAAGGGAGAGATATGGAGGAAGGGCCAAATGGGAGGAAGAGACGTACGTCATGTCAGGAGAATGGAACAGATGTAAGGACGTCATGTTAAGAGGATGGAACAGAAGTAAGTCATGTTGGGAGGATGGAACAGACAGTCATGGTAAGGTGGATGGGACAGATGAATGGAAGTCATGGTAGGAGGGACAGATGTGAGAAAGACCTAGTGGGAGGGACAGATGTGAAGAAGTCCTGGTGGGAGGGACATATGTGAGAAAGTCTTGGTGGGCTGAGGTACCGAGGAACAAGGCCACATAAGGGAGCGGAGGCTGACGGACGAAACGACCACAATTTTGCCGATATTGTGATACAAATGGATGGAAGAGACTCCAGGAAGAGGAGCGACGTGAAGTCACGTGGCACATACGACCTCAGGAACACCCTGGAATTAGTTATGAACGCGAGCGTATGGCATTATGTATGACCATATGGACTGGGCGGCGGAGGCGGTGGTGGAGAGGAGGCAGATTACTAGCGACCTCGCAGACGTCCATCACGATGTAGGTCTAAGATGCACCAGTAGAGAGAAGGCTGCGGCCAATGTGTCACTACCAATTTCTACAGTAAGGGGAAAGAGTTCTAACTACATTTAGGGGGGGTTCCATCTCTTTAAAGTGTCTCTACCATGCAACTTCTTCAACTTCTCTCTAAGCTGTCCACATTCCACATCATCGCTCACTTCATTCCATTCATCCACTACAATCTTATAAACCAAGCCCATCTTTTCTATCAATTTCTTTGTTATTTTCACGTTATGGCCTCTGGTTGGTCTATCCATGCATCCTCCCTACCTATGTCTTCAAATTGGTCTAATAAAAGGGTGTTATCAGGTCATCCCTAACTCTTCTCTCCTCCAAAGCTGACAAATCTCCTTGTATCCTTCCCGTCTAAGTCATCAAACTGGTCTAAATAACTTAAATGTTGTGATATCAGATCATCCCTGTCATCAAACTGGTCTAAATAACTTATATGTTGTGATATCAGATCACCCCTAACTCTTCTCTCCTCCAAGGCTGACAAATCCAAGACCTCTAAAACTTTCCCTGTAACTCAGCTCACCTAATTCTGGTACTATGTTGGCCCCCTCCCCTCTTGACCTTATCCATTAGTTCTTTGTGCTTAAGTGCGGTAACCTAAACTGGGAAGCGTGTCCTTGGTTTGGCATAATGTAGGAGGTAACAAACTTGTTGAAGATTTCCTTCGCCGCGTGCTTGTATACAGTGCCAGCGGAAAGCTTGTCTCTAATGTTCTTATGTGGGGCTCTGACGACCGCGTAAGGACAAGGTCTACTCCCAAGTCTCACATATTCAGATTCCTGTAGCCATTTCCCACTATATAATATTCATTACAGGGCCTTCTTGAACTGTCCTATGGATAATACTTTGCAATGAGTCGTGTGGAACGTCATCAACAATGTGTCAGACCCACTTTGAAGCGTATACAGGACTTTTGAGTAGGCTGAAGCAATCCCCTTTACTTCTTACCTCCCTCACGACTTCGGCATCATCCGCAAACATGTTCGGGTTGGAAGCTAATCCTTTTGGCGAGTCATTCACAACAGATGAGAAGGGAAACCTGCGCATCCCACTTGTGACTTGAATCCCATTTCGAGAAGGTTCCCCTGACATGCTTCCTTTGATCCCTTCCACTTATACAATATTCTATCCATCAAAGGAATTTCCTCCCTTATTCTGGTCTGAACTTTACGCTTCTTTAACCACCATCGTACGTGGAACAGTGCCAAATGCTTTCCAGCAGTTTGCATGAAAACAATCCAGCCAGTCTTCTCTTTTGTCTAATACGGAGCTCACTCTCTCTTAGAAATCTATGAGCTTCGTTACACAAGCAAGATTTTTCCCAAAATCCGTGCTCCCGCTGCAAGACGTCATCCATCTACTTTCTGATTATCTTTTTACTCATTACTTTGGCTTGCTGTCATCCCCCATCATCATCATCACGAACAACTTCCCAAAAGGCATGTCCAGTGTATCTGCACACATCTTTAGCACACACACACAGACATTTTATCAGGGTCATGGTCATTACATGGGTCAAGACCCTCAACAGCTCCTTCCTCCGTATCACTTGTTAATAACTGTTCTGTATGGAACATTATACTCCTAATCAACAGTTGGTAAAAGTCTTACTTTCTCTCCTGCCTTGTCCACAATATTCCTTTCAAAGGGTCACTGTTCCTACTCTCTTAATCTGCTCTACTACAATCATCAAATGCTGACTGACTTAACCACATATCCCTTTTAACTCTACCTCTGTAATTTAATGGTAAAAGTACTTATGTTCCTATTTCTTCCTTGCAAATTTCACAGAACCCTCTACCATAATGTATGGTTCCTGACAAATGAACTCTATTCTTCAATTCATATTACACAGAAACTCTTGTGAGTTTTATATAATTTCCGTGATCATACGCTTTTATTAGATCCTCATTAACCAAATAATCAAACTCCAGCAATAAATGATCAATTTTCCAACTGATGTATCGTATATATTCTTAATACTCGTGTTATGGTGAGTGAAGATAATATCAAGTAGTGATGGTGTATCATTTACTCAGGTGATAGTGAGATCTGTGACATACTGGCGTGGACAATTCTCCTGCACACAATCTCAAAAACTCGTGCCTTCATGACCCTCGCTCACCAAGATAATCCAAATTATTCCTGTCTCTTTCTCTTCATAATCAAAATCCTCCATTATTAGTCCTGAATAAAGCGCGTTCTACATTTTACGTACCATCCTGACTGCTCCTTCGCTGTTGATCTCTGAATACTTTCCACGGTTCATTATAATATTTTCGAGGATTCTACATCAATACCACTATGCACATCTCTCCTACAATAAGTCTTTATCGATGCATTGTTTACATGGATCTTCTACCAGTATTTCCTGAAACTTATGGGTGTGTCTTATCAACAGAGCCAACCCACCCTCCTCCCTTATCTTCTTCTTTCCTTGCTACTATCATTCTTATCAACAGAGCCAAACACCACCCTCCTCCTCCCTTATCTTCTCCTTCTTTCCTTGCTACTATCATTTATCTCCCTGGACAGAAAAGATGTCATCTCATCTCTTGGGGGACTTTTGTCTCCTCAATCGGACAGTATCAGGTACCCAACTCTCCACCCCCCACCTGACCCTTGAACTCTCAGCTAATCAACATTAACTACTAGTCCATCTGCACTCGCATACATCACTTTCACTCTCTGACATTTCCATGACTTACTATCATTCCTGACCTCTCTGCAGTATAGTGACGGGGTTCTTCCCTACTCTTGCCTGATTTGGCGTCACCAGTTTTTTTTTTTCTGCCGTCTAACTATTCTTAATATTTTTCTCTCTTTCTTCCCTTAGTTTAATTACCTCTGATGAATAGACAAAAGAATTCAATTTTTTTTTCAAAGTTTCTTAGCCTACCTAAGTACCTTCTGGCTGGCCAGAGGACTCCACCCGAATGCAATCATTATCGGTCGAGATCTTGAATTCTGATTATCCAAGAATTCCCTTTTTAATGTAACCCCCCACCCCTCTCCACCCATCTTGGCACATTTTTCATGGTCTTTGATCTTTACGTTTCCTTCTCCACCTGTGATAACTTCTGATCCTCTTCCTTCAAAATAACTTCTCATCCTCTTCCTTCAAAATCTCAACTAAATTCCCGAGATTTGTGATTCTAGAGTAATTCACCTAATTCACCATTCATTCTACTTTTATCCTCCGCAAGAACCTGATTTTCTGACTTTCTTCTTATGGATCAAGTCGCAGTTGTTTGATCTTGATGCCATTCCTTGTTTGAATCCTCTTTTGATCAAAAATTCAAATTCAGAAATTATTCCCAGCCAGGTCTGACTGCTGGTCTAAACTTTCCCCTTTTTCGCATATGGATCCCTAGTTGCCTGGCGCAATTCCACCAATATATATATAAAGAAAAAGGATACCATATTTGCACAGACATCAGTCTTTACCCAGAGGAGAAATGTTCCAGCACATCAGCTTGCGGTGTTGCCCATCCGTAACTACTGCTGTACTTCTCAATCTTAATCAACTGCTACATTCCCCTGTGATATTTCTTTGATCAACTTCCCAACTCACTCTATGTCATTAATCTCATCAACGCCAGTTCGGCTATTCTTCGCACAATTATCTAAAGTTTTAGTTCACAGAAAATGGTAATGCTTTAGAGCATTGGCTTCAATGACATGGTTTTTTTTTCGTCTTCAAAAACCATTTTGATGGTCCTCAGGAACTGAAGACCCTCCAAACCTTCAAAAGCCAGCAAGGTAGTCCTGTGGATTCCTACTGCTGCTGCTGCTATGGGTGTAATCATCATCATCTTTATTCCCTTCATCAATTCCTCTCATGCAATAAAAAGTAATTTTTCACATCCTTTTTTTTTCAAATAATTAAGATTGTTTTTACATTTCACGTAATGGCCTCTGCACGTAGCAAAGAATTGGGCACTGACTACGACCATCATCATCAGGTAGATGCAAAATTCAGCTTGTCATCTCTCTCTCTCTCTCTCTCTCTCCCTAGGTCGGCAAATCTAAAGCCTCTGGCCTTTCCCTTAACTCAGAGCACACACACACACACAGGTATCACTACTTGTGTTGCGGGGAATACGTGTGATCACGTGTGTCGCCCTATCTAAGACTTGACCTTGTAAGTACATGTATCAATCAATGAATATTGGTGTGACGGGGAGGGGAGAGGAGTTTGAACTCGCCAGTGTCTTTCCTCTTGCGTACACGTACACGCAAGACACCAACACACATACACACACACACACACACACACACACACACACACACACACACACACACACACACACAGCAGCAGCAGCAGCAGCCCCGTAGGTAGGATGAACATACAGGATTGGCTGTGGGCCGAATACCGCGACCAAGAATCCAACCCATGACGCTAACAACACCACCACATTGCTTGCGCCTCCTTCAGTCACATTGACAATTTACAGGTTATTCTCTTTATGTGTGTGTACCTTTTTACCACACTAATCTGTGGGTTTCTGATATCTTCCACAATCACAAATAACCTAAAAAAAAAAATAAAGGACCTAATGGTCTGGTTGCTGTTTGAATGCCTTTGTACAAGGTGAGCCAAAAGTCACTGTCCACCTATACTACAGATGACAAAGCCGCTTCATTCTTAGTATTACTGTGAATAACATGTGGCCAACGAGATCTTTTTGACACGTACGGTGACCTGTTCCTCCTTCCTTCCTTCCTCGCACTATGTTCCTCATCGCATCTTTGAACACGACCGTGTTCGGATGCTGGACAGACCTTACTGAGAGACTAGCTTTGTCGCTTGAGGCTCCTGTGTTTTCGATGGAAGAGGTGTCACACATGGTGCACACCAATATACAACAATAGCACAACAGGAGTTGACAGATTAAGTTTTCCGACACTCCCGTAGTATGCACGAAAATTCACCATCACTGTAGCCAGATCTTAACCTCCACCCCTCTATCATTAATCATCTACGGGGAACAATGAAAAGTACGGGTTTAAAAAAAACAACCCCCTACACTCTCCCTGAAATGTGGGGGAAGCCAATGCAAATTTCATTTGGAACATTTGTTCGACTGATCTGTCGCGTGTCTTTGAAAACAAGACGTGTATGTGCATGTCCACAGGGCACCTGGGTGCCACATAAAACATCTCTTGTAACTTTAAAGGGTGGGATAAGTAGTGATGTACAGACACTCTGAATATAGTCGTCTACAGTAGGAACACACCGCTTTCCTTTGTATTCTGCCATAATTTTTCTTTAAGCGCTTCTAAGTCACATCTAGCATGACTTTTACATCTAAGTTTTTTATATTCTGTTCACAAGATGATTATGTATTATAACTCGTACATACGTGGCTACATACTGCCGCTTTAGCCTCAGCATTTTCTCTTTCATTCCTGATGTTACTGACATGTCCAGGACACCAGCAGAATTCCACTCTCTCTCTTGTTCTGAATGGATTTTTAACAAACCCAACTTTACGCCTTTTGAACTAAGCGAACATGGTGAGATATAGCTAGGAGTTGACCCCGGGAATTACAGCAGATTGTCAATTAATTTAATGGCGTTAATTTAATGGAGTTTGCTATATCAATTTTCATGTAGCAAGAATACTAACTATAGCGCCGCAGGTGATACAATTCTCTCGGCAGTTTTCCCACACGAGGTTCTTCTTCACTAACTTCATCACATTTTAAGCCAAAGTGTAAACATTTAGTTGCGTTGGCATGAACAGTACCATGGTAGAGGAATTCACTTGTTTGTATTTACATTAGCAATGTTTTCATTCAGTCCTCGTAAGTCTGACATCAAGATCCTTCTGAGGAAGGGAACTTTGCACAGAGTTAATGTCCAAACCGTGATCTCCAGATCCTTCTGAGGAAGGGAACCTTGTACATGAGCTAATGTCCAAACCACTCTCATCAACGTTATGTCTTACCCTTACATTATAACATGTTTAGAGAACTTTGGATGTTGGTCACATACCTAACTTCCTCTTACCAGTAAAAACATACTCATATGAAGAGTTAAGTGTCCGTTTACACATAGAGAGATACTTTAAGCCAAGTTCTTTTGTATCTAACATTCATACGGAGCTCACAAAAAGCTCCATAAAGATCTTTAACTTTACAACATCTGAATTCCCCGGTGAATTATTCTAATACCAAGGTTATGGACAACGTTGACCACTTATAGAATTTGTGGCTAAAAAAAAAAATATGGAATAGTGGCCAACAAAAATATCTGGAATAGTGGCCAACATAAACATCTTCGGGAATAGTGGTCAACAAAAACATCTTCGGGAATAGTGGTCAACAAAAACATCTGGAATAGTGGCCAACAAAAACATCTGGAATAGTGGCCGACAAAAACATCTGGCAAACATAATCCAAGTTTTCTACCTCACGGGCCACAAGCACAGTGAGAGTGTATGTGGTCATATAATGATCTCTTAACACCTGAAGTATGTTTTTCGGTTGTCGGATGTGGCTTAACGCCCCTGGTAGTGGATGAAAGGCCTACAGCCAAAAGCAAAACCAACCAAGTTTCGATCTACAAAATGGTTCTTATAACTTCATCTTGGTTTTCCATCCGCTCCCACTACTGAGACACTAACTTCAAAATGTTTCCCCACTAGTGGAACTCTACCTTCAAAATGTTTCCGCACTAGAGACACTACCTTCAAAATGTTTCCCCACTAGAGAGACACTACCTTCAAAATGTCTAGCAACTTGTCACTTTCCTTTTCAGGCTGTGGGTATCAGGGATCAATTGGAAAAAATGCCTCTTCAAATGGAATTGAGTGCCTCTGTGTGATACGTATGAAACTGTTGACTTTCTTAAGTGTCCTAGTTGCA
>JAUTXX010000039.1:181341-200510 GCA_032273605.1 Panulirus laevicauda
ACACACACACAGACACACACACACACACACACACACACACACACACACACACACACACACACACACACACACACAAACTTAAGCTAGATAACCATCTATTCACCAGCCCCGAGGGAGAGATGAGCACCTTGGTTGGGTGCAGGCCAACTGCTATGCCCATAATTCAAACCCATGTGGGTTTGAACCTGGGCTGGCCTGTGCCGATTCATGGTCAATAACACCAACCACTACACCAAGAGGCCCATGCATGCATATGTGTGTGTGTGTGTCTATGTCTGTGTGTGTGTGTGTGTGTGTTTGTGTGTATTGACTTGACAGTCAGCCAAATCTGTACCAATTCTTATCACTGCCTCCTTGTACAAGTTGAAAAGAATAAAAAAAAATCATTATCAAAACAAGTCTAGATGGATGGATGCACTTAAAACTATGTATGTGGAAAGGTATAATGATGCTGGCAGCAATGTTTTAAGGCAAAGGCAGCATTGGCATAAGAGAGAAGCAGGGCAATATGCAGTGCCTGAGGCACCAGCAACATGGAATTGGCACTGGCATTGCTGTACAGTGAGTTTTCAAAGCAAGACTAGCCTCAGTCCTTAAAATTCCTTGGTGTGGCTCTGATCATCATCACAAACTAAGTGCTGCCTACCACATTCCAGCTGTACTCAACACATGAGTGGTTAGAAGTCAGACAGTTACTCTCTCACCAGTAGTGTAATAGTACCGTGACGTTCTATATTCTTCCAGGTAGTGAAGTATATGGTGAACTCTTAGTTACACTGTTCAAGCTTCTCTCAAATGGTAAATGAGTACTAGTGACTGTTCAGAGGGCCTCATTGATGGATGAAATAGTGACTGCCCAGTATGTTAATGGTGATACCACCATCATTTGACCACAAAGTGTCTGATGTAGTGTTGCACTTCCTGTCATCAGTAGTAGGGTACCACTTGTGGATGCTTGCTGTCAGTGGTGTACGGTGTTGGTGGTTGCCCAGTGAGTGTTTGTGTGGTATCACTTTGTCCTTTGTGCAATGAGTGTTGATCATGGTGTATTACACATTTTTGTTCTTTGAATTATAATGGTGGTATAGCAATAAGGGATGTTTAGTGGGTGTTCATGATTTCTTATATATTTGGAATCAATAGTGGTAAAGAGGTGATTACTGTGCAATCAGTAATGGTACAGTGCATCTGTTTACAATCTAGTGTTAGTGATGGAAGTTGTCTCCCTAGCATTATAAGTATTTGTTTCTGTTGCCTCTTCATTGATAGTATGCAAGTAGCTGTTGGCCACTCAACAGTAAACACTACTGTCCACTTGGTGTACTGATAATTTCTGTCCACTTTGCACTAACAGGGCAGTTGTTATCCATTCATTTGTGATGGTCTAAGGTGGGAAGCCCATTAAAAGTGATTTTCAGTGACATTTCTAAATTTGAGGAATAGGCATTGAGACTGCCATTGAAAATCATAAATGAAAATGAAATTGAGAGTAAAAATGATGGTGAGAAGAAAATCAAAAATACCAAACACTGATAGGGATGAATGAGAATGAGAAATATCACTGATAGCAAGACAATAAGAATATGTACATAAGTATGTGAGAATGAAGGTATGACAAAGATGGGACTGCAGAGTACCAATGAAGATCGAGTGTTGGAAAGGGAAGTAAAAGAAAGTGAGTGTGACATGTAAGAGAGTGAGAGAGGATTGAAAAAAGTGAAACATGGAAAAGCATATGAGAAAGGAGTTTGAAAAAGGAAAAGCGGGCAGAAGAAAGTGTGGAAAAGGAGGATATAAAAAGGAGAGAATAACTGTGGGAAGATAAGCATGAGAGGGTGAGGTTGTGGTAAGCACAGGTGCTGAAGGTGTCTGATCAAGAAAAGGTTGCTTGCAAACACTTTTCCAGAAAAAATATTAATCACTGAGAATTTTTGTAGACATTGTTCATCAGCTGTATATGTGCCTAATCAGCATCCCTAGGACAGTATTTTCAAATCAGTAAAGATTAAGTACAGTATTAGTTTTCCAAAGCAGCTGAAATTATGGCACTTTGTCATCAAGACTGATGAACATAACATAGATTTTAAAGTCTAAGGTTGCCAATTATCATAAGAACCATCTAAATCATCCCTCATGGGCTTTGATCTTCACTCCTATATTTTAAAAATGCTTGATACATAATTTACCAATTTAATGTTCAATAGACTAAATTCTATGAGCTGTCATTGTAGCAAACAAAATATTTTCTCATAAATGGTTTGTTGAATACAGATATCTTGAGCATTAGCACAATGGAGGGCTCAAAAATTACTTAAAAAATATTCAAACAACAGAGGTTTACACTCGCAATCCTAGTTCATGTCTGAGTACAACTTCGTCTTCTATATGCCTTATAATTTTGCTGCTTAGAGCAAATTCTCAAAGAAAGATATCTGGCTCCAGCTCTTCTTGCAGATGAGAAAAGTGAAGGTGTGATTGGGGATGAGAAAGTGGATTGATAAGTGTATGAGAAGTTAAAAGTGTGTGAAGATTTACATAGAATGGGTGGGTGAATGTGACAGAGGTGACTGTGTAGAATGCTAAGAGTATAATAGAGGCAACAGAAGAATAATGAAGGCATGAGAAGGTATGAGTGGGGGAGGGTGAGAGTGGATTAATGAGTAAGAGCAAGTCCAGTAAAATCTGGGAGTTTGAGATGAAATTTCCCAGAAACTTTAAACCACTGGATCAAAATTTGCCACTTTGCAGTTAAAAAATTCAGAAAAATTCATTGTTCATTTCACGCTCAAGATTTTTTTTTTTACTTTACTGATCCCAAGGTGGATGTCTGAAAGTTTATATGGAGATGGTTGTAGGAAGTTCAGAGTCTGAACATGTGAGTGCAAGGAAGATGAAGACTAAGTAGGCATTAATGAAGTACAGAGAAACCAGTGAAAAGAAAATAACAGAAAGTAGTATAATAGTAGACAAGAGGCTGAGTAGTGGTGTGTGTGTGAAAATGCGGAAAGTATATGAATTATGGAAATTGTGAGAGCAGTGATGTGAAAAAGTCATGAAGAGAGAGAATGAAAGAGTGGTGGAGACACCCACCTGGCCGGCCACCACCTGGCCCTCGGTGCTCCGGGAAGTTCTCCATCAACCAGTCGTTAACCAGCGCCACATCTACAACAGCACAAACACATGCCACTACAGCCCCTACCCATAAATGCCACACATCTGTCCCAGTAACACACAATCATACCCAGGCCTGGACCTTGCGTGAGCCTCTTGTGGTGAAGGGTGGGCTCAAGGATGACAAAGGTGACTAGATACAAGGGTGAAGAACAGAGTGACAGACATTTGAGCAAAGAAGATTGAAGTTATATACTTTGGCAAGATAGAGAAAGGTGGAGAGTGGATGGGTACAAGAGCAAGGAGACAGAATAGACGCATGAATGAAGAAGTCAACCGATAAATGCATGAGTGAGGAAGAACATGGATGGATGCAGGGCTCAGGAGGAGAAATGATGAATGCGTGGGAGAAGAGTTAAATGGACTGTTGCATGGGAGAGAAAGAGAAGGGATTGATCCATGGGGTTAGAATGAGAACGGATGAAGCAAGGGTAGAAGGGAGGGATGGATGCACAGAATAAAATTAGTAAAAAGACAAGAGAAGAAGGACAGAATGGGAAGTTTGTGGTGTATACAGGAGAAACTAAGACTAGTTAGATGCACAAAATGACCACTTGGGAGTATGAAAAAAGGATACATTAGTTTAAGGAAGTTGTAGGAATGGTTGTGGTCACAACAGATAAGTGGACAGTAAGGGTGAAGGGGAAGGGGGGGAAGAGTATTAGGTAGCAAGGGTAATGTGAGCAGACAAACCTTGCTTTCACATGGAAGGAAGAATGTACTATAAGAGGGTGGGTTCGGACGATGTCCTCAGGGTAATGGACACACAAGCACACACACACACACACACACACACACACACACACATTTTGGGGAGGATGAGGTGGCAAGTTTGTCAAATTGAAACCTCCAGTCATCTTTTTTATAAAAGCTGATAACCACTGAAATTACTGAAAATATTGCAGTGCAAAATTTTACCAATTGGCTATATAGTATAAAGAACTAATAAGACAAGAGTCCTGATCATGTTTGATCAAACTGAAAATTTTCATTGTTTTGCATAGTACTATAGATTGTAGTCTTGATGTTATTATTTTCTGATATGGCAAATACCTCTGAGGAGCCAAAGGGTTCTTTAAATTTTGCATAAAGAAAAAACTCTGGCTTTCAATAAGCATTTCAAGCACAAAAATAAGACTTCTCTCTCTTCCCATGTATCATGACTAAAGTGTGAGCCATTAATGTGTAAACAATGGAGCATTAAACTGTTAAGAGTGTTTCATAACTCTCATTACTCATATCAATTCTCTAAAGGAAGTCCACTCATAGTTGGCCCAATTGACAAATATAAAAGCTAAAATATAAAGTTAAAAGGATCTATTATCAACAATCACTGGGACATTCTACAACAGGTAAGAAGCTGTCTAATTTCTACAGAAAATCACAGTTCACTGGATTGGTGAGCAGCACAATGTTGGCCAAAATCATAGCATGTGTTAGCATGGCTGTTGTACATTAATCAGACTTGTATTGCTGTGATAAAGTACACTCCTAACTTTTGCACTGGGTAATATCAGTAAACATAAATACAATATTACCATTCTGTTAATACTTATTGTTAAAATTTCAAACTTACATTATTATGATATGACTTTCATTGCAAGGCAGATTTTATTGGAAAGCTCAGTGCCAAACCTATAGATGACTAGATTTTTCAATGTGTTGTAAATAACAATGCCACTATTAATATTTGCAGAAATCAACACAGCACACAAAGCAAAATATAAGATACATCTACTTGTTCTCATTATTAAAGGATATGCTAGGAATGCCATTACAGTATCATGCACAGAAATCAAACCAAAGAATGCACCAAAATAATTGTCTAAACTTCAATTGTTAATTCATAATATTTACATTCAAAGCATGTAAGAATATTAACTGAGAAAGAAATCTCTAATATCTTAGGGGTCAATAAGTAAAATAATATACAATAAATACACCATCAAAATTCATACTACAACACTGCAAGTATTTAACTATGGATACACACTCTTACCTCTCACTGTTGATCTGAAGCTTGAAAATAAAGCAAAAATTTATGTAATAAATCCACACGGAAATTCATGTGTACAGGAAAGAGAGAAAGATTACACTTCTAACCCAAAGAAGCATTCTGTTTCTGAACTCTAATGGCAAAAATTCAATGAAGCATGTAGAGCAATACATTAGCTTGAAGTTGGGTGATATAATGGCAGTAGCACATGGCCATAGGTAAGCATCAAGAGCAGTACTGAAAAAATTATCTAATTGTACTCAAAAATCACTCTATCCAAATACATATGTTAAGGAGAGTACATAGAAAGCATGTATATCGAAAGAGCCACACATGCGACGAACATAAGCTCATCTTGATATTGCTGCCGTTCAGACAGTAATGTTTGCTCATGAAACCTCTCTCCAGCTGACCATTGGGTACTCATTATGCCTATGTCTAACCCTGTATGGTTTGTTTCACCACCTACTTGTATGTTAACCTCATCAGGAGCAATATTATTATTACTCTTTATTTTATGATCATCAATTTCTAAATAATTTTGACTAATGGGATCCTTCAATCTTTCCTGTCTATTGTCCTCAAGACTTACATTACTTATGCTAGCTGCTTGACTGTAAACTACATCATCTTTTTTAGCATCATAAGTGAAGTTTTCATTATTCTTCCTATGCTGAAGTTCATGTTTGTTTACAAGTACTTCCTTATCTAAATGTGCACTGATGCTACTCAGGTTTTCTCCCTGATTACCTTTACCAGAAATATCATTTTTGGGGTTGTACCAAATTTCTATATCATTTTCTTGTTTCAAAAAGTCTAACTGTTCTGAAGGTAATAAACTATTTATATTATGTTGTACAGCAACAGCCGAGCCAGAGTCAACTAGTGACATGTCTGACTTGGGCAAGGACATTTCCCATGTGTTATCTCTGTCCCCACTATCGACACTAAACTTTGTATTATATTTACAGTCAGTGTTCGAAAAGCCTGATATATTTTCACAGTCAGAGTGGTTATCATCATCATTTACAGATGGTACTATGGAATGGTATATACAGTTTTGCAGCAAATCAGGTAAGCTTTCAATAGACAGTGGTGTTGATGGTGATATTGATGGTGATCTCAGTGGTGAAACATCTGGTGATATGTAAGAGGGTGTAGATAGTGGACTAGAGGGAGTGGAAAGTGATGGGATTTTAGAGGAAAATGATGAATGAGTTTTTGATGCAAAAGTACATGGAGATTTCTGTGGCTTTGTTGCTGGCAAAGTCAAAGGAGATGTAATACCTGAACAAGAAAACATTGAAGCTGGTGACTGTGACACTGGTGGTAAGGAGGATTGTTTCAACAGTGGGCATAAATACTTTTGAGAGTACTGTGAATGTGATGGAACCAATGATAAAAATGATGGTTGAGTTGTGTCTGGCACTAGTTTTGCATGGGATGACTCTGTATGAAATGATTTAGTCTGTGAAGAAGTTGTTGTTGATTCAGAAAATGATGCAGTGACTGAGATAGCTGCATCTGTTTCATACTGCCCATCTTTCCCTTCACTCTCAAATATACTTCTAACACCTTTACAACTTTTTGCCATATTTTTCTTTGATTTAGGTGCATGTTCATTCTTCATAGATCTTATCTTACAACCTTGATGTCCTTTATGTTTCTGTTGCTGCACATTAGTTGTATAATGCATTTTCTCATCCTGAGTGTACATCCCAGGGTTATGGTCATCAGGGGCTGACCTCTTACATTTATCACTGTTATTCAAGATTTGTGAGAAATGATCTCCCATACTGGTGTCTCTAAAGGAAAAATCTGCATTACCTTGTTCTAATACAGGATCCATACACTTACCCATGGTATTCTTACTTTTTAAATTGATATGAACTGCATTTTTCTCTTTCATTTTACCTGAACTATCTATGTTTTCCTTGGATGAAGAGGAAATCAGTTCTTTTTTTGTATATTCATGATCTTTAGAAGAACCTTCCTTCAAAAAGTTGTGCATAATCAACCTTTGCTTTTGGGAGATAGCAATATCAGGCTGAGAATCACATACAGATAAAAAGTGTTTAGAATTTCCATCATTTGGTGGCATATTTTCAGCTGCAACACAGGGGACACCAGCATCTAAATCTGTTATTATTATTTTTGGAATATGAAACCTTGATGTGGACTGAATTTCATGTATTGCAGGCATTAAAGGAGAGCTGGATCCCATCCCTAGTCCCGCATTGTCCTCTTCATCTGCAAACCCTACCTCACTATCAGAATCTGTTGATATATGACTTTCACTGTCACTGATTTCTGAACTAGTTAAGTTTTGCTGCCTCTGAAGAGTAAATGAGAGATGACTACTGAAACTAGACTTGTGATTCACATTTGTGTTAATGTATTTATTGCCTACAGGTAAGTTAGGCCAAAAATATTTGGGTACTGCAGCCTCTCTCTTAGAAATAGTGTGAATGTTATTACCCTCAGACAGTACTGGTTTAGGATCAGCTATGAGAGAGTATTCATGAGAACCACTGCTATCAAAGCTGCTGTTAGTAAAGTTTTGAAACATACCTATGGGGCCTTCACCACCACTATCATCACCACCTTCAGCATGAGGTACATCACCCCCACTCTGCTCCAAAGTGCTACCAAGTTGCACAGTTTGCCCCTCAGAGGTCAAGCTATTTTTAAAAGTACCAACTGCTTTCTGTCCAAGGCAATGTGAATGAGTGAGAACCTGCTGATGACAGTCAAGAGATTCTCGGCGATTTTGTGCAGTCTGACCCGCCACCACTAGATTCGAATATTCTTGATGAATATCAGATTTATGTGATTTTGACTCGCAAACGATCCTTGACAGATCACCTGCATTATTATTAACAACATTCTCACGACGCGTTCGAAGGTGGTTTTCAGGCCCTGAGGAGGACTCATCTGCTAATTCTAAATCTCGAAGTAGTGTTTCTGAAAATGCTTCATCAATGGAAGTGGTTAAGTCGGTCCCTAATAACAGTTCTTCCCAAGAATCAGCTAAAACATCATGATCTTTGCGATTACATAAGCTAACATTTTTATTTTGTTCCATTTTACGTGATATCTGATTACTGGATTGTTGGAAAAATGCAGCAATTTCTTGTCTTTTCTTTTCAGCACTTTCAGGAGACATGGAGGCTTCAAACTGACCCTGGTTATATAGAGTATTCGGAGTCACAGATGAAGGGGTGTGCCGTTTCTGAGGCCCTTTACTCCAAGGTAACATACTGGACGATGACACAGGTTCAGGTTTGGAAGTTGCAGGATAGAAAGCAAGACTTTGCGGCCTCTTCTGCTGTGACTGGAGGAGTTCCACAGGTATTCTGAGACTGGCAACCTGCACTGAGCCTCCTTGTTCGGTCTTCTCCACCAACGTTGTAAATCTCTCACTGTGGAAGTCGTGGAAACTTCTTCGCTTCTCCAGATAAGTAGATTCTGGTTCAGCTGGAGTGTCTGGTGTGGTTCGACCCTCAAACATTGCTAAACCCATCTTAATGATTCCTGAACCAGAGTGACGCAAAGGCGGAGGTCCTGAGACCTCTTGAACATCTGGTTCCACTTCTGCAAATGCTGCAATACCCTTTTTAACTATATTAGATGCTGATCGTCTAAGACCAGGTGATGGATTTGTATCCTGCCTTTCATTTTTTTCAATCATTCCAAGTTCAAAGGCAGCTAATGTCTTTTTAATCAGCCCAGAACTGGATCGCCGTAATCCTCTAGGTGGAGAGGTCTCACGTGAGTCACC
The DNA here is from genome assembly GCA_032273605.1 of Panulirus laevicauda. Taxonomy (NCBI): domain Eukaryota; kingdom Metazoa; phylum Arthropoda; class Malacostraca; order Decapoda; family Palinuridae; genus Panulirus; species Panulirus laevicauda. The sequence goes on from JAUTXX010000039.1 coordinate 190,290, forward strand.
AGGTGAACTAGTGCTTCCAGCATCCTCAAACTTAGTAATCTCTTTCTTAACTCGTAATGTCACAACAGATGGATCTTTCCAAGGAACACAACTTTTTTCATTCTCTGATGCTTGGTCTGCCCCAGCAGCTGCTTCCCACTTTTCAAACTGTAACTTACTCAAACGCTTTACCCGCTGTCCAGCATCAGTTGAAATCCCCTCCTCATCTTTTTTTACCCCATCCCACTGTTGAATTTGTTCTTTACTTAATCTTTTAACTCTTTCCTCCTTTTCTATATTGTTTAACTCTTCTTTACTATTTACATTAACCAATTTTCCTTTCTTTTCCTTGTTTCTCATCCTAACACCCACAATGTGTTCAGAATTTGCATTATTTTGTTCTAACTTGTTTTCCCATTTTTCAACATGAACTCTGTTGATTTTCTTTGGATCAACAGTTTCTTTAACTAATTCCCCTTCCTTTCTTTCAACTTCCTCCCACTTACCAGTTTTCACCTTACCTACTCGTTTAGTCCACTTTTCATTTATCTCTGAGGTGGTATTAGAGTTAATATTCACAGCATTTTTTCTTTTGTCTGTTTGTAATTTTCCTTGCTTCTTGGCTTTTTTCTTATCTTTTATATCTACTTCCTCATTTTCTTGCTCATCTTTACTTCTACCCTCTAAAAGCTTTTCCCTATTTTTCTGAACATACTGACCGGTTACATCTGAAGCAACACCCTCCTTCCATGGCTTGCTAGAAACAGAAATCTTGGATTCCCCTGATGCAATGATTGCAGATTCCCACATGCTTGCAACCTTACCTTGAGATTCCTGTTCTTTAGTCTCTTTTACAGACTCGATATTCATTGACGCACCTGTTGATCTGGATGGTGTGTGTGAGGTAGTGGCTGCTTGCTCAAATTTAAGTGCTGCTGAGGAAACATTCTTGTTACTTGTGAATGAAGGACCTGCTGGTGTTACTGTAGGAGACTGTTGGGATGAAGATGACACAGTTAACTGCTGACTGGCTAGTCTGGTGTCCTGACTGGGAGCTGAATTTAGTCGCCCACGGTTAGATAATGAAGAGAAAGGAGGGATCCCAGAATCTGAGGATTTTGTTTTGGAAACAGAATCTGGTACACTACCCCACCTAGACACTCCATGCTGATGAGGAAAACTGGTTGTTGGAAGAGGAGGAACATTAAAATTGGAAGCTCTTGGTTTTGTGGTATTATCTGGAACAATGTTCCAATGGGATACTTTTTGCTGCTCCCTAGATTGCTGCTCTCTTATCTGTTGCTGGCGTCCAGCTGTTGTTGGAAGAGGAGGTACCACATAGTCTGAAGCTTTTGGCTTTATGAGACTGGTAGTAGATGTGCTGCTCTTCTTTGGAACTGTCTGGGTCTCTAAACCAGAACTGCTTTGGTGTGGGAATGTTTGATCTTTTGTCATGCTACTTGCAATATTTTTCAGTGAATGAGTAATACGTCCAAGTACAGCATTCTGGGCACCAAGATTCTGCACAGGAGAATTGAAAGATACATTGTCCTGTAAGGCTGAAAATGAAGAACTCTTTGTACGTACAGTGTCTCTTGTTGCTGGATTTAACACTGAACCATCAACAGTTTTCTTTAGCGGACCAGAACTCAGCTGCGCTTGACCTATGTGATCATTTAAACATGTTACAGATGAACTTTTTGTTCTGTCAGTTTCAGAAATGGAAGCTGATCGACCACCAAAAATGCCCTTTCGTACCGGTATTGGGCTTTGGGTAATCTTTGGGGAATCTGGGAGTGATGATACTGAAGAACTTTGGTTATCAAATGATACATGATCAAAAGAAAAAGTCTTTTGGAAGGCTCTTACTTTTGGCTTCTGAGGTGGAGAATGAGTCCTCTCTGTAAGTGAAGATACAGATGAACTTTTAACACGGTCCATTTCAGGAGATGCAACTCCGCATCTTTCCTGAACTGGTGGGCCTCGCTGACTTTGCACACGACGAAGACCAGGTTTTTCAGGATAAGTTTGTGGGAATGGCTGTGGCTGTGTATGAATCGGTGGAGTACTGATAGAGCCAAGAGCTTTACTAACATTTGGTTGGTCTTTTGTACAAGTATTTAAATCAGTTTTGGTATTAAGTTGTAAGGCACTCATATTTACCTTCTGATTAATGCCATCAACTGTAAAAACTTCGTCATCATTAATTTCAGTATCACAGTCAGCAAAATAGTCTTCTAAATCTGGGTTTGAAGCATGACCTATAGAGCTCTGACTAGCTGTTCTGCCTGATGTTGAATGACTTCTCTGACGCACAAGATCTTCACGAGACTGGTGGCGGGTAAGCGCAGCAGTGACCAGTCCTGCAGCACCTTCAATGCTACCCTGCCGTGTAAGGGGAGCTCTTGTTGGTGGACGCCCTTGACCTTCAGCACTTGCACCCATTTGCTGTGCCTTTAGTACTTGTTGTGCATGTATTGTTGTTGTATCCAATCCAGTTACATCTGATGTCTCCTCAAATACTGCTTGCTGTACAGCACTTAGAGGTTTTCCTGTAAGATGGACAATGCTCTTTTGTGGAAGAGATGGCTGCATCTGAACTTTTGGTGATGATTGTACAGAATTTTGATTTTGCTGTTGAAACTGTTGTTGATACTGAAGTTGTTGTTGCTGTTGTCTTATTAGCTCCTGCTGTTGGCGAATCTGTTCTTGCTGCTTTTGTATCTGTTGCTGTAATTCTTGCTGTTGCCTTTGTAGTTCCATCTGTTTCTGTAATTCCTCTTGCTGTCTCTGTGATTCCTGCTGCTTCTGAAGTTCTTCCTGTGCCTGTAGCTCCTGTTGCTTCTGCATTTCTTGCTGTTTTTGCAGCTCTAGCTGTCTTTGTGACTCTTCTTGTCTCAGCAATTCTTGCTGTCTTTGTAATTCTTTTTGTCTTTGTAACTCTTGTCTCTGTGATTCTTGTTGCTTTTGGAGTTCTTGCTTTTTCTGCAATTCTTGCTTCCTTTGCAACTCTTGCTGTTTCCTCAGTTCCTGTTGTTTTTGCAGTTCCTGTTGTCTCTGCATATCCTGTTGTTTCTGTAATTCTTGTTGTGCCTGAAGTTCTTTCTGTCTCTGCAATTCCTGTTGTTTTTCCAATTCATGCTTCTGATATAATTCCTTTTGCCTCAGTAAATCTTGCTGCATTTGGTGCTCTTTCTGTTTCTGTAGCGTTTTTTGTTTTTGCAACTCCTGCTGTCTCTGTAATTCAAGCTGTTTTTGTTGCTCTTGCTGCTTTTGTAATGCTTGCTGCTTTAGCAGCTCTTGTTTCTTCATCAGTGTTTGTTGTTTTTGTACTTCCTGCTGTTCTTGTACTTCTTGTTGGTTTGGCATTTGCTGTAGTCTTTGCCACTCCTGTTTTCTCTCTTCTTCTTCCTCCTGTCTTCTCTTTAATTCCTGCTGTTGTTTAGTGTGCTCATGTACAGCTTGCCATGCTGAGTTCTTGTGTTCACTGGCAACTGTATCAGATCCACCAATAGTATTCATACGGCGATAAGGGTGAGTAGAGCGATTAAATGATGGTGGTTCTCCTGCATCTGCTGAATTTGCTCGTACCCTACCAAACTGCCTCCTCTCTTCACCTACATTTAGCTGTTTATTTATGGCTGCTTTGTGAACAGCAATTTTCACAAGCATTTCTGGAGTAAAGAGTTTTGAACTTGGATCATCAGATACTCCTTTGCTAACATCAACTGACTTATCCTTGTTTCTGTCCTGGACATGACCAGTGATTCCACTACTTTCACTTTCAAATTCATTTTGTAAGTTATCAAGTTTGTTAATCATCCCAGCTACAGACCCAGCACTCTTTGTACGTGATATTTTATTCCTGGTCAAATAACCAATATTTCTTTCATTTGTCTCTGATGAAAGCTGCTTCTGAATTGCATTCTGGATACGACTCACTTGGTTAGTTTTTACTGTCTTCTCAACATCTGCTGCAGTAAAGCCTACCTTCTGAGAACTGTGTATATTTATTTTATCTTTTATGCTTTTATTTTGTCTCCCATCTAGACCACTATAAGGGATCTGTTGTTCTAGATTACTAGATGCTATATTAGCAACAGGTGTTGACTTAGATCTTGACAGCAACTGGGTGGATTTAACTGTGGAGGTAATACTGTGAACATGACTCATTGTGGGTGGATAGTACTGGTAATCAGACTTGATTGCACTAACTTCATTCCTTTGTGGAAGAGGTGGTGGCTGTGGAAGTTCACCACGCTGAGGCAAGGGAGGTGGTGACTCAGCAGGAACTTCTGTAACATTACAATCTGAGTGCATATGCTTTGGACGACAATCAGGAACTGTTGGTTGAATTGCCAAGGATGTAGGTCGTTTGGGAGGTGCTACAGATATAACTTGATGCTGTAAAGAAATGGATGGAGCAAATGGTTGCTGATGCTGCAATTTAGAACTTGTTTTCCTCTTCTTTTCACTTACTGGAACTGACCGAGTATCATGAGCCTTTTCTTTAAAGAAGTCACTTTTTCTCTGAACCTCATGTTTTTCAAGCTTCTGGAAAACCATGCAAGGCTTAATGACCATTGAATCATGTTGTTTGTGAAAGACACCAGGTAACTGAGCTTTGGTTCCAATTTTTTCTTCATAAGGTTTGATAGAGAATACTTCCCCTTCATCATCTGAGTCATCAGAGTCACTCCTATCACTAATGTGGTCAATGGCTGTCTGAGGGGCTGAGGTGTGTGGGGTGATGTTTCCTGCTGAGTATGATGTAATAATTCTACCATATTGTTGAGCTACCTTAGCTTGTACAGGTCTATGCATGTATCCCACTTGTTCTAAAGAATTTGAATGTAAGAGAGACTGCCAATTTTTTTTCATCTCTGTGACATTACCAACAGATTGACACTGACTTGGAAGTGGAAGCCGAAAGGGAGTTGGTTTTGAGCCCCACAAGTCAATACAAGACTGTGTGACATTTGCAGCACCTCCAAGATGTAAACGGACAGAATTGGAAGCACTACTGATGGTTGCACTTTCAGCTTTAGAGAAAGGTTGTATGGGTCGCTCAATACGCTTTTTTGCTGCCCTAATCTTCCATGGAATATCCCTTTTATCCTTCCTTCTTGTGGTGTCTGGGTCACTCAGTCTACTGTCAGGAGTGCCATCTCGTGTGATGGTTTCCTCAGCATTACCCTGTACTTCTTCATCATCATTTTCAGTACATGGTTGGTGAACTAAATCTTCACGAGATTTACATTTTCCAATTGCTGCAGTCAAAAGAACTCGAGCCTCACTAAGACTGTTCTGTCGTTCCAAAGACTGGGGATCACTTATTGGTGCCTTAAAAGTAGTGCTATCTGAAGAATGTACAAGCAGGTTCTGTTGTTTATCAGACTGGAGTTCATCTACTTTTAAAACTATACCTTTGGCTTCGTTCAGGTTTACACTGAACTTTATGCCACCTGTAATAACTGCTGGACTTCCAGCTACTGATGAGCTGCATGAAGGTGAAAGCATTATATCTGTTGAGTTTGATATCATTACACCACTATTGTTCCTTACACAACCTTCACTAGCTTCAATTACAGTATTTGGTTCTTCATTTTCCTCTTCATCCTCCTCTTCATCTTCCTCTTCCTCCTCAGCATCCTCCTCCTCCTCCTCCTCCTCCTCCTCTTCATCCTCATCCTCATCCCCCTCTTCTTCTTCTTCCTCTTCCTCCACTCCTTCTCCTTCATCTTCCTCCTCATCACCTTCATCCTCCTCCTCATCATTATCAACAAATCTCTCCTTTACATCACCGCATGATGCAGAACCCCACCCATCGTCCCTATCTTTGTCGGCCATTTTACTTTCCTCGTCAATCTCACGATCCAAAAGGACATCTCCAAGCGAATCTTGGAGGCGATCAATGAGTGAAAGTAGCTGTGTGCCCTGACCCCCCTGCTCTACCTGTTCTTCAGCAGTACTGAAGACCTGGCTTTTTGATTTAGAAATATTGTTTTTCAATTTATCTAGCACTGAATTAACTTCAACTATTAATTCAGTGCTAAATTCATCAGCAGAATTTTGATCTGCACGACTTTCAACTTGATCACTCTTTTGAATTTTCAATACAGCATCCTCCATGGATGCCTTAACACCCTCCATGAAAGTAGTAAATTCGTTCTGGTGTTTATTTGAATCGTCACCAGATTCAGTGCCAGAATCAAGCATATACTCCTCACTTGACTTATTAATACTGGAAGGAAAAGCAAAAGGTGCAGAACCCTCTGCAGAAATGTTAGCCCCCGTGCATCTCCCTGAAGAAGCCCCGTCACCAAAACGCTGTCTGTATTCCTCAAGTGAAGTTTTCAACTGATCGAAAACTATGGGTTCCAACTCACCCTCACTGCTACGCAAATTAGACTCTTTTGAGCTACTAGTGGCGGATTTGGACATTGCCTCAAACTTAGACTGCGCCGAAGAGGCCTGGGTATGGGACCCTTTCCCCAAGTCATGGCCACTCAGCTCCTCGCGTAGAGCTGTAATAACAAAAATAGTGTCAGTTATACATACTGTATACTAAAATTCTCATTCATTATAACAAACAAACATTTTCAGTGTTTTCAATGCTTGGATGAAACTTGAATGAAATCCTTGCAACAACATCTAAAACTGCGAAATGAATTACATACAAATCCTCACTGGGTACAACTGAACCTGAACTGAGTTATCCAGTATGTTCCCATATCTGTTAAAATACTTTAAGATCAGGACCTTTCAAAATTGGCTTGTATTCATTTGGAATTAATGTTATGACTTCATGAGCTAGAATACCTCTAACAACAAAGTGTTGACATCACAGGAGACTGCATCATGACGATAAATTTTTTCAAGACATGTTAATTCCACTACAAGGTTACTTGTTTTATCAGAAAAACTCAAAGAAATATCTACAGTACTTGCAATGTTCATAATAAGAATGAATTTGATTACTGCATCTGAATAACAAGCCAAGCAGTTAAGACACATGCATCTGTGAAAGTAAATCATTATCAATATGACAATACGGCACTGAAATCAGGTACAAAGGTGCAAGAAACAAGACTTTTCTTCATACTTTGGAAGTATCATACCATTATGAATAATTTTTCATAACTCTGAATGTGTAAAAGAAAGACAATTCAGAGACTCTAAGAAGGGCTTAAGCTACACAATCCTCTCATAGTCTAACAATTTGGGTAATTACAGTACAGTACACCCTTACTCAATAGGAGTGATTTAATTTCAATCTCTTGCCTACCAGCAAAAATGTATCCATACAAAAAATTTGAGAGTAAAAATGTAAATCCTGTAATATTCAAAAATAATTTTTTCATGATGTATTATACATACATGCTGGAGAATGTTGAAACAAAAATATATTTAGCAAAATCTATGTTTTAAATACAGTAACTATTCATTTACTTGTCATCCATCTATAAATTTGTGTACACACGTTCTATCAAACATAATAGTAAACCTTTTCAGTCAGCCTGGGTACTGGTAAATTCTGGACAATAAAAGCCCAGCTTATCACTGGTTTACTGAAATTTCTGTGAAACTGCATAACTACATTTGACTACAAAATGTGAAAAAGATTTTAAACTGATACAGTGTTTTATCACCAAAAACTTATATTCTATGAAAGATTTTGATCTGTTGTGACCTAACTACTAAAGATGACTACAGTGGCAGTGCTCATAAGGCTCATAAAATCAAACTATTGAATAATGTTCCCATACTAGTAACAAGCATCATTTTAAGCTTAAGCACATTTTATAAAGTCCATCAGATTAGTTTGGTCCCTAACACTAATGTCTTTCTATATGGTTCTTTCATGAAGACTGGTCAAAACTATCATCATCATGATAGTAAGAATAAATACAATCAAATAATTCTATTCATGAATTCTATAAAGTATTGAACATAATGGAAAATGGTTCAATATGCAATCAAACATAAAAAATATTTTTCCTATTACTCCAAATAGTTTACTAATACAATCTAAATTCAGTAACGAGTGTTTAGAACGTTTGTGATGTCTCATATAAACATGTAGGCATATTATCATAACCATTATATAATTAATGATAACATAATGTGGGAATGTCTTTCAGAATGTAAGAAAGTGATTCCCTGGTTAATGTTGGTGAGAATGAAAGTTGCTTACAAGAGGTACATGATAATCTGTGATTGTGCCCATAATAGTGAAAAGAGTAAGAAGGAGGAAAGTGTTCTGAGATGAGCCGAGTGAATACGTCAGCAATTTAGATACAAGAGACAGAGTATCAATGTAGAGAAATTTTGATGCAACAGTGGGTGATGTGGCAGATAAGGGTATAATTGGGGGGGTATGGGGTGCACACTGTAGGTGAAAATGGTGAACACTTTGTTGACTTGTGTGCTGAAAAAAGTCTAGAGATTGGGAATACCCAGTATGAAAAAGGTATATACATTAGTATATGTGGGCAATTGGGGTAAGTAGTCAGTAGGCATTACTGGATTATTTATTCATTGACAAGTATGCAAAAGAGAATCTGGTGGGTGTGAATATGCTGAAAGGGGTAACTGTTGGGATGTCGTAACACTTTTTGGTGAAAGTGAGTGTGAAAGTTTTTGGTGGCGTGAGGAAAAGAGGAAATAATATAAGTGAGAAGAGAATGGTGAAAGTGAGTGACCTTGGTTAAGAGTCTTGTGTGTGCAGATTCCAAGAGAGACTAGGGAATGAATGGCATTAGGTGAGATTAAATGAAACTAGGGGAATGAACTAGGAATGGAAGGTACTAAGGAAAGCATTGCTTACATTTGTGAGGAAAGAGTGTGGCATGCAGAATGTGGGGTGTGCACATTTGAGAAAAGTTAGTGAATAGAGGGATGACTAAGCTAAGTTGCTAGTAAAGAGAAAATAAAGGTGTATGGGCACTGCCTGCAGGGATGAGTGCAATTAATGTAGAGATGTATAAGAGAAAGTGGCAAGAAGTCAAGAGGATGGTGCACACGATGAAAAAGAGTGCAATGAGAGAGTGAGTGAGAGAGTACTGAAAATCCTAGAAGAACAACAAACACTCTTGAGAGAAGGTGAATACCACTGGAAGAGGAAGAAAACAAATGAGAAGAGCAGATGGGTAAATAGTAATAGGCAATGAGGAGGCACACTGGAGATGGAGAGAGTATTTTGAAGGACTTCTGACTGTTGAATAATAAGTTGTTAGATGTGTGGTGTATGGAATGTGGAGGTATGCAAGGTGAGAGAGTTATTTTGAATACCTTGGTAAAAGGAGAAGAGATGGTGCAAGCCTTATGTAAGATGAAGTGTGGCAAAGAGACTGCAGTGGATGGGATTGCAGCTGGAATTCTCGAGGGTGAAATAGTTATTGATTGTTAGTCAAGATTTGCAATGTATGTATGGCTCAAGTTGAGGTACCCGAGAATTGACAGAATGTCTATATAATGCTTTAATATAAAGGCAAACATGAAAAAAATTAAAGCTAATTTTCTCTTTTTAGCTGGAAGCTCCACTCACAGACAAAAGTCTACATTAAGGCCAGGTCTTAATTGAAATATAGAAAGGTAAAAAGAAGAGGCAAGGGAAAGTATTTATGAGTTCTGGAGGATGTGAAAATCTGTCAAAATATGCTAGATCACAGTTATTGGGAAAGAAACGAGATACTAGAGAGTTCCCAAACTTTGAGGGATAGGAAAAGAAACAATTTACCAAAATGGCATGTCCTTGAGTTCCCAATAGCCACATAGTAATTATGTGATGCATCAGCTTGCCGGCTATTGTAAGTTTAGTTAGCAGTGGTGACACACAAGCAGTCAGCTCTCAGGAGCAAAAAACAAATTAATGCCTATAATAGAGGGAAAGTGAACACCAACTTAGCTCTGTCAATTAAGTATGCAGAGCTATGATTACCTCAGATGTGAGAGCAGTACTCCACACAAGGATGGATCAAGTCCGAGCTTACTGACGAAGTTGTGTCCGGTGAGAGAAGGAGCACAAATGATGGATGTGGAAGAATGCAGTTTTGAGTCATAAGTGTTAAGAGAGCATTTGGTTATTTGTAGAAAGAAGGAATTTGTTGATAAAAAAGAGAAAAAAGTGTAGGAGACAAGACAGAAAGTGACTCTGTAACTAGTACTCTGAAGATGTGGTAAGACATAAAAGTGCTCAGCATTCTTATGCTTCCTTTTCCTAGTGATGTTTCTGCATAA
>JAUTXX010000039.1:209814-230629 GCA_032273605.1 Panulirus laevicauda
CTCTGTTAGAGGTGGTGAACAGAATTTTTGTTAGAAAGATTCTTATATGACTTTTGCCTAATATGTTTGATTCTTAAAGTGACTGTGCATCATGATGGTCCGTTGATCCAGTCATCATGTAAAGGATGAATCAAGAACAGATGATTATGTAATGCAAGTGACATCTGCAGAAGAATCATCATACTCATCAAGCAAAATGTGCAGAGATTGCTTTGCGCTAATCCTGCCATCTTGGCAAAACCATAGCGAAAGGGTGAAAAAAAAAATTATTACATTTTTTCAGGATAAAGGTGATGAGAGTGGAACAACTCCTAGTGCTGACAGCTGTGGTTATGCTTCAAGGCCAGCATCAGAGCATGAATCCAGAGTTGGCAGTGCATCTTACAGATCATCTGGGGACCAGGCTAAGGGCTCTGACTGTGGAGGAACAGATTCCTCAGTGTCAGTGGCACAGATGGATAATGGTGCTCCAATGGTTGCACCATTAACCCAAAGACAATCTGCCTCAAGTACCACTCCTCTTACTAGTTCTGCTACCTCCTCCCTCGCTAGTGCGAGACCACCCTCAGAACAGTAAGTTGATTTTGTTGTTTTTGCATATTCGTATTTCAGTGAAAATTATAAAAAGATAATTTTGGATAACCTGTGAATGTATTTGTATTTGGTTGCAATGGGATGATGTTTTGTTTGTTGATGATTTTGGTGAGGTGCATCAGTTATGATATGTACTCAAAGTTAGTACTTTTCCTTTTGCAGATCATTACTGCATGGACCCTATGCAAATTCACAAGAGAGACTGTATGCTTCATATTTTGAAAGGAGATTACCAGAGATTAATAGGTAAGTAGCTAATCATTCTCTAGTGTGTGTGATGAGAAGAATGTGGTTCTTGAATGGTTAGTAATTGTTATAACAGTGCATATACTCTCTTCATTCCATGTCCACTCTGTTTACAGACCATTTTTGTTCCCATTTTTGTACCTGCTTATAATGTAGGTCAGCTTATAATGTAGGTACAACAATTTCCTTAGATTTTGAATAATGCAGTTTTGAAAATGAAGATATATCTGATGTGTCATCATTTAAGATGTGTTGAAGATGAAGTCATATCACATATCTAAGAAGTGTGTATGGGGCTCTTACAGCACTCAGGAAGCTGATCATATCCACAAGGCAAGACCACAGATCGAAAGGTGTGGTGATATGTATATGTCTGTTTGAAGCAAGTGTAGGACAAATAAGGAGTGAATTCTCAGTGTTTTCATTATTGAGGTGTCTTGGATCACGTAATTTGTTGAATCTTTTCTGTTAACTAGACCGCAGAGGAGAAAGTGTAGCTTGCACATTCCTGGGAAATGTAATTGTGTATGTATGGTAGAGTGGATTTTAAAATAGGGATGGGAATTTGTTGTTTAGTGTTTGTAAATAGTTTTTTATGCATATTTACCATTTCTCGCATTAGCAAGGTAGTGTTAAGAACAGAGGACTTGAGTGCCAGTGAGAAAATGATGACTTGGCCCTCTTGTATGTTCCCTCTTTTGGAAAAGTATAAAACTGGAGATGAGAATTTCCACACACACACACCCCTGCTCCCTCCCCTTTTAGTTGCCTTCTATGACACGCAAGGAATACATGGCAAATATTCTTTCTCCTCATCTCTAGGGATGATAATACAGTGTGTGTGTACATTTCGTCAAGTAGGCAGTAGGTGGTAGGCAGCCAATGGCCAGGGAGGAATATTACCAGTATAACCTGTCAAGGTATCAAGATTTGGATCTGAAACTTTTACTCTTCTAGAGCACTGCAGTTGTTACACATGTTACCACAGCATAACTTGGGAGTTAAGGATGTGTCAGCCTATGTTAGTTCATGTTTTTATTTGTGTAGTGAGAGTATATAAAGAATGTTTGTGTCTTGTAAGTATCTGGCATACAGTTGTACTGTTAATCAGATATCTATCACATTTTGCTGGAAATTTCATTGCTTCATTCAATTTTTTATTTATTTTATAGGGATTACATGGGTTATCTGAACATGGCCAAAGAGCTGAAGCACACTGCTGATGGGGAGACAGATCGTTCCATGCAAGCTATGAAGTACCTGGAGGCAGCACTCTACTTTATACTCAGTGGGAAGGCAATGGAGAGTGACCATGATACATCAGCATCACTTACTATGTACAAGGACACACTAAATTTTATCAAGTAAGTACATATGTTTTATATTTGGTTGCTCTCAGAAACGTTACTATAGTAGTTTTTAGTGGCTCACCCTTTCTCTCATAGATAAATTGTTACTTTGATCATTCCTACATTTTATCATCACCACTGGTGTACTACATATTCTGACTCCATACTGTCCCATGGTCTTATTATATGTCCAATTACTTGTCTCTACCTTTTCGTGTTTTGTAATTCTCCTACTTTTGTATGCCAGTAGCTGTAAATTCATTGATGCTATGTCAACTTCCTTAACAGATGTTATTATTTAAACTTCCAATCTTCGAATTTTTTGTTAACACTTGTCCACCATTTCTCTCATTAGCAAGGTAGCATCAGAAACAAGTGAAGAAATGCCATATTTGCTTTTATCCATTGATCTAGCTGTCATTTTCATTTACTGTAATGAATTTCAAGGCTTGCCATGCTTCTCAGTGCAACTAACATAATGCTGGGGACATTCAGTCTCAGTCGGAATCATAACCAAATGTCTATTTTGTAGTACACCATTAGTTAGGATGATAAGATTTACCAATGCATTTTTGATATAGTTCTTTCCTAGTTGTATGTGTGAGATGTATTTTACACACTTTGACAGTTGCTAGCTTAAAATAGGATTTAATACAAATAGTAATATAGATATACGATTATTCATTACTTAGAATTTTAAGGATCTCACTGATTAATCAATAATTATCAATTTCTTTGGCCACTTAATTTACCATTAGTTCATTCCTGGAGTTTATCATTATGTATACTCTTTTTCTTTGCAGATGGGTATCATCAGTATTTAGAAGAGAAAATCACGAAGGATCCATAAACACAAAATTAGCAGTTATTAGGTGAGCTGGGGTACAGTTTTATGTTGAAAGATTTTATCACTGTATAATTGATTTTTTCTTCAGATCTCTGCTTCATTGTTTATACAGAGTAAGTTTTGTACCCAGTCAGGATTATGTTGGTAGCATACCTTATATTTACCAATGATGTGTATCCCATAACCAGCAAGCTGGAAAATGTGAGTTTTTGCTGTTTGGTGATAGATTCAAATAAGAAACTTTTGAAGTTGGTGATAAAGTCTGGGAGATTGTATGAAAGGAGAAGGTTAAAAATTAAAGTTAATGAAAATAAGGTTATTGAGTTTAGTTGAAGAGTTAGACATGTTGATTGCAATGCGAGTTTTAATGAGTATATGGATGAAGTGGAATGGTTTCAATACCTGTGAGTGGATAGGACAGCAGATGGAACTGTAGGAGCTGTAGTAAGCCTTAGGGTGGTAGAGGGGGCTAAGGTCTTTGATGCATTCAGGAGCATGTAAAAGAGGGATCACTTTGTATGGGCAAGATGGACTTGTTTGATGTAGTACTGATAGTGCTGTGTGGATGTGAGGTGTAGGCCGTAGATGAAAAGTACAGAAAAAAGTGATTGTATTGGAAATTAAATACTTGGAAACAGTATGTGGTGTCTAGCTGGTTGACAGAACATGAAATGACAGGGTTAGAGAGAGAAAAGGTGACAGGAAGAGTACTGTGTATTGTGGCCCAGTATGTGGTGTCTGGCAGGTTGATTGAACATGGGATGACAGGGTTAGAGAGAGAGAAAAAGTGACAGGAAGTGTACTGTATATTGTGGCCATCAAGCTGAACCCAAAACTTTAAACTTTAAACTCAAAATTGATGTTTAAATCTATACATTTCATTAAGGCCAATCCACAAACGAAAACTAAATAAGCTAATCCGCACCTTAATTATCCTTTACTTCAACACTCATTGATGTTTTTCCATTTATCATTTTCCAAAGGAATATGATTTCAAAGGGAATTATTTTCAAATTTAGATACGTTTTCATGTGAATTTTAACTAGATTATGTCCAGCAAGCTTTGATGGGAAAATTTTTCTTTGCCATTTTTCACCATAATGATTTTATGTAAGTACTTCTTGACCATTGACTTTAGCTGTAACTGTGTTGCCATATCAAAACAAATAAGATGGCTGTTTGGCGAGCATGGACAGTGTCCAGATTTCTAAGTGGCGAGATTGTGAACAACACTAGATCACTAAATCTTTGAGAGAATTTGAAAAACTGAAAATATTTAGATTAAAATCATTATGATGATGCCATTTTGATTGTGTTTCAGGATGTAACATGAATTTTTTGTGTAGGGTGTTAAAAGTGAAGAATGTGAGTGATTCTGAAATTATATAACTAATTGCAACTATGAAAACTCACTTTACATGTAAACTTTTCAGTTGTAGGATTTTATTTGAAACCATATAAAAACTTAATGAAATATAATCTTTCAAACATATCTTTAATATGAACAAAACATAAACATTGATATAGCTGTTTAGAATTAGCAGTCACCCATGTAAGAATATTTACCCCTAAACTGTATATATTACTAACTATCACCAAAATCCAAGATGACTGCAGTAGAATAAGTGAAATACACCAGTAGTACTGTAAGATGTTCAGATGATTGAAATTTTTGTTTACATCAACGTTTTACCTGTTTTCTGTATGCATTGTCAATTTGTTTCGCTTATGTCCAAGTATTGCTATCTTAGTGATATTCCCACCAGAAGTTTATTTTCCCCTGGGTAGGTTGAGGCCTGTATCACTTGTTTCTTAGTTGTTTTATTTTTCTTTTGTGATATTCTTTCTTCTCAAAAAAAGATATTTATTTTCACTGAAGAAATATTAAATTTTCCAAAAGACTGGGACATTTGCTTAAATAAGTGAAGGTAGCTTTGTGTAGA
Organism: Panulirus laevicauda; assembly: GCA_032273605.1. NCBI lineage: Eukaryota > Metazoa > Arthropoda > Malacostraca > Decapoda > Palinuridae > Panulirus > Panulirus laevicauda. Next base: position 214,794 of record JAUTXX010000039.1, read on the forward strand.
CATTAATTGTAGTTGAATATTTTATTTTTGTAGATAAGTAGCTATTACACTGTGTACTCTGCTGTCCAAATTTGAGCAGTTGTCATGCCTCATCATTGATAATGTGATTGGACTTTGCAGTTTACGTTGTCAAAGTTTATTGTCGCTGGAGATCTACAAAATGCGACGAAATGAGCACAAGGAAACCCAGAGGCAGCTGAACAGATATTTCCAGGTTAGTTGAACTCGTACAAATTCTTACTGTTTAAAAGTCATTAATGATGTGGTTTTGCTTCTATAGTACATTTAAGAAAATATAAAGTTCAACAGCATGCCATTTAGTTTAGTATGTTATATCATTCTCCTTATATTGTTAAAGATATATATCATTACATTTTCCACCAGACCCCATTAAGGGGTGAGTCAGTGGAGGTTACTGCCCCATGGGCCAGGGTCTGTCAAGAGGCCCAGTCCTGAGCTCATCACATATCAAAACCTAACCTAACGAGCCTCATCTATCTTTTGTGGGTCTCCCACATCACTCAGGGAGCTAGCTGTCTCCTCTAGGCAGAACCATAGGTCATAAAGTTTAGTGTGTCAGTATGGAGGGAGTGCATTACATAATACAGCTTGTTGCTGTCTCAATTTGGGGTCTTCATTTCACATGTCATTGCTTTGTACATGACTGTTCAAGAGTGGATGCGAGTGAATGAGGCCATTTCTTAGGCAAGAATGTTCCTGATGCTACCTCACTAACTGTGACGAAGATGGTGGAGGTGGTTGGGGTGCCTCAACTCACATTCATTGAATGAAATGTTTTTATTTATGATTATAATATACAAACGATAAAATTTTTTGTACTGTATTTGCACACATTATTTTAATACTTGTTTGCTGTTTCTCACATGGCTAGGTAGTTCCAGGAACAGAAAATCTGGCTTCATTTGCATTTATCCACTTTCTGTTTGTCATTAATAATTCACCAAAACTAGAGCTCCTTATGCACAGCCAAGTTCTCAGTGGTTTTCTCTAACTTCTCTACATTCCTTGGTTCAGCCAGTTGACAGCATATGGCTCCCTGTATACCATATCACTCCAGTTCAATTAATCTCATGCATGCCTCACAGTCTTCAACTTGTTCAGGTCCACACCCTAAAACATCCTATATGCCATCCTTCCATATCCAATTCAGTGAATCCCCATCCACACCCAGACCTAATCAACCTTTCCATTGTTTCCACTCACCACTTCATATACCATGGTTCAGCCCAGTGTCAGTAATTCATCTCCTGTATACCAGTTAGCTCTTTCTCCGTCTTGCCTCACACCTTGCATGTTCAAATCCTGAACACTCAAGCACATCTTTCACTCCATCTTACCACCTCTTCTTTGGTTTCATCTTTGTTCCTTCTACTTCTGACATGTATGCTGTATTAATCATCCTCTCTGTATGTCCATACCATTTCAGTACATTCTCTTTAGCTCTATCATTTATACTTCTCCTACTACCACACCTCGCTCTTACCTTATCATTTATTTTTTGATCAATCCTCTCTAATTTCATATTTTCCTTTGGATTTCATTTTTAACACATTCACCATCTTCCATACTTTGCCATCACTGTCCCTCTCCTTGCATCCATACAAGACTGTCGGTCCTTACTGCACCATCAAACACCCATTATTACATATTTATCACCCTTATTGAATATTCAAGCCTTGATAGTAGTTCTCATTACATTAAGAATTAGACATTTATATGAGAGGTTACTAATTTTTATTAGCCCTTTTTTTCTTACCTTTTATGTATGTTTATTTTTGTAGAATTACAATAAGACGGGAGGTATGGAAACAGCTGGCAGTAATGGTCAACAGTGGGGAAGTCAACGAGCCACTGGCTCTCCCTCCCACCTATCCCAGACCCCTTCACCTGCTGGATCTGTGGGCTCAGAAGGCTCTCAGTCTTCAGGCTACACCACAAGCACAGAGGGCACCCGCTCTAAGGGAGGCATTGCTCCCCTTCCAGTTGGCCACACACCCCCTCATCCACAACCACCTCAGGGGGCACATACCACAGTACCTGTAGTCCCTGTGCCTGTTAACATCCACACCCTTATTATGAAGCAGAACCAGCTCTCTAGCCACCTTGCCTCAGCCCATGATATGTGGATAGAAGCTGATCACTATGTCTTTAAAAATGGCATGCAAGGTAAGATATATATAAACTTTTAATAGGATATGGCATCATGTGAAATAAAAGTGAATAACAAAACAGTGTGGAGTGATATAATCTGTTAAATATATATTTCATTTGTAACATTTTCAAAATTCCTAAGACTTACATTATAAATGCAGGTGTTGGTTATAAGGATAGTCATTTACATTACTTTACTTAAACTTTTAAGTTCACTCATTGAAAGTGCAATAGCATTATTGATAATGCGACTTTGGTGAAATTCCTTTCTTAATGGTTATTTTGAATTACAGATTTTTTCGTAGAGTTGGACCGTCATGTTAGTCCATTGACCCTCCACTCTTCCTTGTATGAGCTTGTGTACTATGTGCAGTATGGCCTCCACCGCCTTAAGGACTAGCTGCAGACATCTAGGTTCTGCCATCACCATCTTCACACCCAGGATTTGCTTGGTCACGTCTATGCTCTTGTTCAAGCAGAACTTGGGGAGAAGAAATTGAGAGATTCAGCATAATGGGCAATGGGACCTCTGGTGTAGCAATCTCAAAAGCCTGATTCATTGCACAGCTCGCCATGTCTTGTCATCAGAGAAGTGAGCATATGCAGCATTTTATGAAGCAGCTCGTACCACAGGATCCAGATACTCAAGGAATTAACTCTCATAACATTTGATAGTGTATACTATCAGGCTACAAGAAATGTTCATAGGTTGTTCTCAGATCTCATAGGAGAAGAAAAGGATAGGAATAAGATATACTGCAATCATTGTGGCTAATACATGAGGCTCATGTTATATCCTGTTAGTTACGTGCAGTATGGGGGCCCAAGATCCCAAATATTTGGCTTCCTGGTGTGACAACTGTGATGCCTTATCATTAAATTTAGTTATGGATGGTTTTATACAAATAGTCTCAATGTTTTTATTATTATTTTTTTTATTTGTGTTGTACTTCCCACCCAAAATGTACAAATTTGCTGAGAGGTCCATGTGTGTGAAGACAATGCCTTGTGTGCTCTTATGAAGTTGAAGTGTATTCATGGCCATTCTCCTGAGAAGTGCTCCAAACCACTTTCGTCAGTTAATGATGAGAGTTCCGTTATGTGCTGAAAATGGCCAGATGACATTTTTGATATTTATCATAACAGAGGTGAAGTATCAAAAATGATTGCCTGACTAAAAAGATCTGTAGCTGTGTAGCTGTAGACCATTTGGCACATGGTATCAACAAAATATTTCAGGCCAGCAGTGAAGTAACTAGATACCTCAATACCTCTTCTATGAGGAGGTGAGGCAGTTAAGAAAAATAGTTTCTACACCTCAGGAAAAGCATTAATGGCAATAATGCAAAACTGTGAATGGCTGTTAGGATATGCCATCTGAGCAAGTGTAGTACAAGAAAGTGAAGGGTAGAGGCAGTGGTGTAAGTAAAAGGTTGTGCTCCAGGAGGGGTTGCTTTGCACCTGCTGTGCCCAATGTACACCTGCCTAGTTCTGCTGGCCTTTTTGGCAACTTAATGTATTGTGGCATGTAACTGAGCACACACTCCCTGCCAGATGTATATTTTTGTACATATTTTGAGATTTAATAATGGTACTGACCATAACTATGTTACTGAAATAGTACTTTGTACTGGGCTTTAATTCCCATGAAAACTGTGAACTTTTGTATGTAACGAAAGTTGATAATGAAAACTGTATGGCAATGTTTTTGATTATTTTGTCCTTTTAGGACAATATTGTTAAGTATACTTAATTTTATGGATGCTCATATGCTCGTTATAGATGATATAAAGTTGATATTTGTACTTGTAGTCTTAAATTATATTGAACCATGAATGCATTAAATTATTTTCTTGTCACAAACCTAGATGAGATCATTCTCATTCACTGAAAAAAGGCCTATTTTACTTTTTTCTTCTGGTTGTCTATTTTATAATCTCCTTGACTCTGGTTGCCACCGGACGTTGATAATGAGTGAGCTATCTCTTCCCGTCCTTGACAGATGCACTGGCAGCTGGCTTATGTGAAGACTTCCCATATTGCTTGGTTAGATCACAAAGCATCATCTCTGTTGCACCTGACAAACTTTGTTTTCTTAAAAATTTATCAACTCTGACTAGCTGTTCTTATTTTCTCCTATCCTGTTACTCTCACTCATTCATGAAAATTCATTTGTTGTAAAATTTCATCTCATTGGATAATGTGTGAAGTACTTGTAATTTCTTGTTATTCAAGAAAAGTGTGATTGATATTTTCTCATTTCTTTATCATAGAAATTTTGTTAATATGATGGTGTTTTTCCTTTTGTTGTGAATGCTTACCATGTTGATACCAGGTGGTAACCAGAGGTGGGTGATGAGGGTAGGTGGTTGAAACCTCACTAGGGACACAAGCTCCTATTGTTACGTAACACTGTCTTCCTAGTATGCCCGAGCACTGGAGGATACCACCTTTTTGTGCAGACACTTTTTTTCACATTGTTCGTTTTGAAATAAGTCTATTAAGCTTCATTGGCAAAGCCAAAGCTGACACAATTTCTTGACTATCTTGGTTAATGGTTCTTTTACATACATGGATTTGAACCAGTGACTGCAATGGTATAAAAATAAAAATTGTGTTTCCATGTTTTGTGACACATTTTGTTGCAGTTAGAATTTGTGTCCCTGGTGAAATGGGGCAGCTGATCTGCCAAGGTCGTGTTTATTGGGTGACTAGACTGCGTGTGGCCTTGTTGCTGCCCAGGTGGTGCTAGTTGTTGATGGTCAGCTGGACAGCACTAGCTGGGATAGTGACCTGTGCTTCTGCTCATTCACCACACATCTTTGCCTCATTTCTGTTGTTTTACTTAATACTGTCTATCAGGAGAAATTCAGGTTAGGTAGTGACGTATTAATCTGTGGTTAAAACTTCCGTTAAACAGAAATATGCACAAAATTATGCAGTTCCCATAGGCTCTGAGCCAGAAAGAGAGAAATACAGAGAAATGATAATAAATCTATTTCCATTGTTTGATAAATCTATTTCCAGTTTTAAGAATAATGTTGAAATGTGATATGTAAGCGCCATTGCAAGTAATAATAATGCTAACACAGTACAATAACCATCCACATATATTGTGGATTTTGCACCCCTTACAAAGCTGAAGTAGTCAGTTAATGCCTTCCTCAATCATTCCTTCAATGTTAAGATTAACCCTCCTGTTTCTGCAGTCATTTTTCTCCCATTGTTGACTGCATACATCCTTAATCTTCTGGCTCAATATTTTCCTTGCCCTTTTCTCTGCAATTAAGTGATGACATTTTGTTCAGCAGTAATGGGGTGCTTGTAAATTTTTATGAATCAAGAGCTGTGCCTCAGAGCCTTCCAGTGCCCAGGCCTTGGCAGGTAAGGGAACCCTGCTCTTATGTGCGTGTCACCACTCCCCACAATCCCAACCTCGAACATGATACACTCATCAGACTTCTCTCACTTTTCATTTTCTGAATGACATTTCCCATAAACATTACTAACTCAGCCTCTGTATCATGTTCACATTTGCCTTAACATAGACCAACTCCATTTTTCTTCGTACATACTGCTTTCGAGTTATTTGTTGTCAATGTTTATACATTCAAATTATGTACATTTTCATTTTCATTTCTTTTCATTATGTTACAAAGTAAACCTATCGCTCATTCTCATCAATTCCATGACCATCCATCACTCTTCAGATCATTTAGGATATCCCCTCGCATAGACTTAATGGTATATCTTTGCTCCTATGTTATTAGTGATCCCTGTTGTGGGTTGTCTTACAGCTGTGGTGTGTGCATGAGAGTCTCATCTCCACCACAACTGAGTGAGTGCTAGCCTTGGATGAGGGTTGCTGGGGTGTGGAGATACTCGGAGTGTGGCCGAGACTTCACTCAACCACACAAACACTCACGCATACAAGACCATCTCTTACAGAAAGTGTCCTTCCTATAACCCATACTCTCTGACCTTATTTATTATGACTTAAGTAGTGGTATCATTTCCGTGTTTGGGCGCCTGGTGTAGAGGAACCCAAAAGCTGTACAAAAGGACAGTCTTATTTCAAATCTATGCCAAGATTGTATCTACAATAAGTAAATAATAAATAATACATGCACAGTTTGCTGTTTTACAGATATATCATGTAAATAATAAAGTATTTCTTATGTTATTAACTGTTTTTTTTCCCTCAATTATATTTGAAATCTTTTATTTATTGGGACAGTGGAGGAGATTGACTTTTGCACCCCTAAGAATCCAGTTTGTAGAACTGTATCCAAAAGTTACAAATATAATGTTTATTCACATTGCTAAATAAGACTGATGTTGCTTTTGTATTTTAACTAAGCAGTTAATGATATGTGACATCTGAAGTAATTAGGACTGGAAGCTGAGTGTCCAAATTTCTCAATAAGAACCTCTCAATCCAATTGTTTGGGTTAAAAGGAAATATTCATACCTGTCGCCATTTGTTGCATTAGTGTGGTTATGTAGGGAACAGGTGAAGGAAAGGTTTCACACTCGCATCTAATCTCTAGCTGTCTTATGTAACAAAAACAGGCCTTTCTGTGGAAATAGATTTTTTCACACCTTACTAAGGTATTGTCTGGAACAGTTAAACAACAAGGCCTATGTGCAAACAGTTTGTAATAGAGATGGGCAAAGTGAGTCATGACAGGTAGTTTAATAAAAAGGCAAAAGGTAGTGAAAGCCTTGCTTAAGGTGAATTGAAGCTGGAGTGGAAGGCTTTGTAGCTAAATTTTTCAGGAAAGTGGGTGACTATGTTGATTGTTTAGGATTTTTCAAATAAATTTTATAATGATACTCCAGAGGATTAGCAGAATGCCAGCATAGTCATGTTGCATGAAAGCAAGGAGGATTAAAGTGAGTGTTCAAATTACAAAGGTACAATTTTAAATTCATTTGTTAAGTTGGACAAGAAACAGTTGAGAGAGTTGTGGCATACATATAGAGCATCAGACAGGGAAGGAACTTTATGATTTCAAGAGAGATGAATCAGTGTTTTGCACTGTATAATTTGAGAAGAAAAAGAAATTTGTATGTCAGCAGTTTTGATGCAAGAAATTGAGTATTGGTGATGGGAGAATTGATTATCAAAATGGGTAATATGGCAGCAGAGGGTTAAATTGAAAGACAATGAGTAACCAGTGTTGTGTATGAAAATGGCAAACAGCTTGTGGAATTGAGTGCTGAAAAAGAAATTGTGATTGGGAAAACCTGGTTTGAAAATTTTCAAAGGATTATACATAGGTAAAGATTAGTGAGTAGGGGTGATGGAAAAAGGCAATGGCTGGCTTAATGAATGGTAAATGTGCAAAGGAGGGGCTTTTATGTGAATAACCACAGAGGGGCAACTGGTGGGATGTCTTCTCATTACCTAATGGGGGCAAGGGTGAAAGTTTGCTGAAGCTTTGAGAAGGAAGTGGTATGGGTGTAAATTGTGCGATGAAATAGAGTAAGCTTTACAAAAAAAAAAAAGGCTTGTGTGGGGAGGTATCAGGAGAGATTGAGTGTACTATGGCAAAAGGGGAGATTTACATGAAGCTAAGACAGTGAAGAATGAGAGGTATTCAGGGAAGCACCGCTTACGTTTGTGGAAGGCGTGAGTAGCATGAGGAAGGTGGGGTGCGAACATGTGGGAAGGGTAGTGCTTGGTGGGATCTTAAAGTTATAAGGTGTATGACCGTTATTTGCGGGGTTGGAGTACAGGTGACTTGAAGTTGTACAAGAGAAAACATCAAGTCGAAAATAACATGCAGGATCTGAAAAAGATAGTAAAGGAGAATTGGAGTATAACAAAATTATTTGGAGGTCAGCAGTGTGAGAAAAAAGATAAATGGAAAAAGTCCAGGAAGGTGGCAAATAAGTGGTAACAGGCAGAGGTAAGGTGAACAGGAAGAGGAGTGAGTTCTTTGAAGGATTGTGAAGTGTTTGATGATTGGATGGCAGGTGTAGGTAGTTTGGGTTGGAGGTATGCAAAGTGAGAGTCATTGCAAGTATTTTGAGAGAAGTGATGAGGTGGTGAAAAGCTTGCATAAGATGAAATGTACCAAGGCTGCTAGAGTAAAAGGTATTGCACTTAAATTTCGTAAGAAAGGAGATGGTGTAGAGATTGGTTAGGATTTTCAATATATCCATTAATCTTACTGGGGTGCCTGAGGACTGACGGGATGTATGTTACGTGCCACTGTATAAAAATGCTAGAGATACTGAAGTATATGTTCAAATTACAAGAGCACGAGTGCGTTGAGTAATTGGTGAGGTGTATGGGAGAATAGTGTCTGAGAAGGTGGTGGCACGCATATAAGACGGGATGAACAATGTGCTTGCAGGAATACTAGAATGTGACTACACATGCGCGTGAAAGGCGTGCCTGGAACAGTGAATTGGAGAAATCTGGTATACAGGGGACGAGGCTCTTGTCAATGGAGTAAACCATGAAATATGTAGCAAGCGAGGGACCTGTTTAAGGATAGGGGTTTGGTTACAATATATATGACAGCTAAAGAATGGTTGCAAGCGAATTGAGGCCATGTCTTCATCTGTTCCTGGTGCCACTCGCTGACGCGGGATATGAACTTTAGCGAGGTACAGTTAGGAACATTACAAGACTCATTCGCCAGGATTTTCCATCAGCAGGGAAGTTATGAACTTTGAGATGTTCTCCAACAAGACCCCTCCTCATCACACGATGATACAGCCCCGCCAAGGATACGCAAATGTATACTTTCTTCCTCTAATTATTTCTCCAGCTATATCCACTATGATAAACAACCATATCCATGCGTCAGTTTCATATAATTTAAGAAATGTATTTATCTCATGAACAAAGCATGAAATGACTGAGAGCAGAGCAAAATTCCTAACAAAATAATAATTACAGCATTAACCCCAAGTACACATATTTCCCCGAGACAAAAAAAAAAAAAAAAATACTGAAGGCAATGCTTTCCAACGTGAAACTGAACAATTCAACAATGGCACACAGGACGGCGCCCTTTACCAAGTTACATAAAAATGTGCAATAGGTCATCCATTCAAGTCTAGAGACAAGAGGAGTTGCCTAGAGACATGCAGAAAATCCGATAAACTATCAATTCCAAACATCAACTCTGCCTAGAATACAATGTAACAGATATATACTTACCTTTCACCAACCTCAAGAAGGTGAAGGCCATTGGCTTTAGTTTCTCAGGCACTTACTATCTTATTTTACTGTAAAACGTCTCTTAAATATGACAGCGTTCCGCTTCACCCAAGTCATCCCCATATTTTTTTTCAGGTAATCTGTAAGTTCCAAGGGAGGCAAAGTTCATCCTTACTGGCATATAAAGATTAAAACGTATTAAACTTTTATATCGGGATAGTTTTTGTGTTGAAATCCGTGGGATAATATCAATCATTTTGATATCGGTATAATATCTGTACGTAACCCAACTAGGAAGTACCAGAAATCTATTCCACAGATGTTATATAGTGTTTCAATTGATAGTCTAAATTTATTTCATGTTAACTTTATTACCATTTACTTGTAGACCAAAATATTCTCTTGTCATTTGTTAGACTTGTTTTCTTTATTGAAGAAATGCTTGATCCGAATGAAAACCCATTGGTGATAACTATTACTTAGTAAAAACTTATTTTCTAACATTCAATGGTTTAAGTATATAAGTTTTAGCTCGCACGTACACATTTTACATACGGGTCTCCGTGGTGTAGTGGTTAGCATTACTAACCATGATTCAGCACGGGTCAGCCGGATGGTGGACCTGCATGGGTTCGAATCCTCTGAGTGACAGTCGGCCTATACCCAACTCAGGTGTTCATCCTTCCCTTGGGGCTGATCGGTAAATTGGTGCCTGACTTGGGCAGGTGTTTGGTGTGTGTGTGCATCATACATATGAACAAATACATGATACATATATTCATGAACTCAAGTCTCTCATCTTGTCCACCTGCATTTAAGTACATTACATTTAAAGTCTTTATAACCATCACTATTTTCACTCACTTCACTGTGTGGAACAAGGCCTCCCAACCTGTTATACATATATAACTGGTTATACATTTTGGATCTGTCAGTGATAAGTGTAGAGCAGAACCAATTTACCACAATGGCACCAAGAAAAAGATTTTTTATGCTGAAAAACCTGATTTGAATTCTGCGCCAAGTACTCTGGTAGCGAAGACAGCAACTACACGAAAACACGAGGGCTAGTTGAGCCTAGGATCATAACAAGCTGAAGCCTTTTCTCTACTTTCTTTCCTCATTCTCGTGTTATTTGTCCAATTATCTTCATTTCCCGTAAGTTATGAACTGCCTAACTTTACAGTTAATGATGTGGGTAGTTAACCTGAGGCTAGGAATTGTAGAAGTAAGTTTCCTAACAGCTTTCATTAAGTCCATGTCTTGGATTTCCTACCAAGGCTGCTTGCTTTGATGTATTACCTCCACGTTGTTCCAGAAGTACAGTAGACACTCACTTGACTGGCATTATTCAGTGTATATGATGAATTATTTGCTATATCTATATACAATAGGGTTAACACGATACTGAACCAACAAATACACCTTGTTTCCTTTACCAGTCTTGCATTATGGTAATCTGTTCACTGATTTCGGCACACGTTCACACTTACATACTTAAGTATGGACATAATAAGTAGTATGTACACGGCTGTTCACCAAAATGTCAAGTCCTAGAGATGAAGATTGGGAAACTCTTTTTGCAGGACAGTATTTTCCTCTGCCTTTTTCGTCCTTTAGATAATCTTGTGATTTCATGCTAATTTCTCCTTATGCGTCCATATCTTTTCTTGCTTGTTATGCTAATTTCATTTAATGCCCTCCAAGTTGAGGCTCCTCTAAGTGATCCTTGACTGAAATCTTCTAATGTAATTTTCTCAAGTCGTCCAGTTTTCGTGTTCTTATTAATGCATTTTGGTGGAGTCCACTTCTTCAATTCTGTACTCAAGACTTCTCTCAATTTTTCATGACGTATTCAGTGACTTCGTCAATACTTATAGTTTCTGTTCTATCATTTACAGGTAAGAATTTAACGCAGATATTATCATCAGTTCACATGCACACTACTTATGCTTCTTCCATTAAGCAAAGATATGTAAATATATTGGATCAGTGTCACATAGTGCGCCAATCAACTAAGGCAATGGTGTAGATCATATGACGGTGTTCTGTCCAGCTGGGGAGAAAAAGTACATATAAGAATAGGAAGCATGAAATGATTTGCGTACAAGAACGATAATTTCAGTAGCCTATTTTTTAACTTAGCATGCTGAAAATTGTGTAAAGAAAATATATAGGTGTATGTGGTTCAGATGAATACTTTTGGTTCAATTAAAGCTTTGTGTTTTCATAAGATATATATATTAAACTTCAACCACATTGAATACATATATAATGATTATGTACTGATTATTTCAAAAAGATGTTAGGTCAGACAGCTACAATTGTTGCTATTTCTTACAATGAAGGCGTGAGAGCGGACGACGACCAGAACGACATAAATCTGATTGGCTGAAAAGGCGAAGAGGAGGAAGACGATGGTCAGGGTAGTGATAGCGGCGGTGACCCACGCCTTAACCAGCCCACGTCCCTCCTGAGGAAGACATGGTAACGTTATGGTGAGATTTGGGTTAAGATCTCGTATAAATTGTCAATGGTGTTCTTGTTGGCAGGTGTAAGTAAGGTCGGTATTAGTATTGTAAAAGGTGGCTTAACTGACAATCACATGTTCAAGAAATGGAAGGAATCAAGCTGGCATCAGTACTTATCAACTTTTCATAGGTATTAGCTAAGGATATATGAGAGCCATGCAAAGATGTTAAAGAGATTATTTGGTGTGATACAAGAGAGATAAGAAACATAACGAGGGTCATCTACAGAAATGTTTTTAAGGTTATTAAATGGATGACCATCATGCCAATACCTCTGTACACTCATACAGTATCATATGAAATATTGCTACTAATTGTAGACTCCAAGGTAGCTGTTGCAACCACAACTGGCTAATCCGTTTAGCTACAGGGAAAGAGGAAAGTAAAATGTTACAAGGGAATAACGGAATCAGTGTCCTACACCGAACGGTGGCAGGTTTCTCTGAATTATACTGTGATTACCAGACATGAAATAGGAAGTTGATAGCGTTTGTAAAAAAAACAAAAAAGTGGCTTTCAAAGCATTACAACAAAAAATCTTTGAGTACAACATTACAACTTGTAGAATAGGAAGGATTTACAGGTAGTAGGAGGTATACGTACCAGGCTGAGGCTGGCGATGATGAGGGAGCCAGTTCTGAGGGGGAGCACCCTCAACAGAAGCTCTTCAACAAACATTCGTGCTGTTAAAAAACGCTTGACAACGTTATCAGTGTGACAGATAAGGATATCGGGAGAAGCTAAGGTTTCCCCTAACGTTCAAGAAACGAGTTTAAGGTTGAATTGGTTTTCTTCGTAATTAGAAATTGCAGCATGAAATTTAAGGTACGCTATTCGGCACTTTGTCATTGTAGATGGCCACTATCCTTGTTACCTCTCTGGAGTTGAAAGTCCGGTATGTATGGACGATAAGGGATGAAATGAAACCAAATCACACTATATTACATATCGATCAGTTAAACGTGAGTGAATAGATTTAGACTTTTATGAAACAGGTTAGTGGTAAACTCACACTTGCTTAATATCCTGTAATCCTATTTAGTGTTTGTGAAACATTACTCTAACGAGATTTTTTTTTTAATTTGGTTGTAAAGCTAAATATTTCAATGGTACTTTCGTTTTGAGCTGAACATCAATGTAAAACCGTCCGGGTTGTATTTAGATAATTGGTTCTTTTTATTATTTGTGGCAAAATACCTCAGAATTTTCAAGTTTCTTTCAATATGTTTTAATTGTCCATATTTAGTTTTGGATTTGACTTTAAAAGTCAAAAGTATGAACTATTATTCACTGTTTATAGTGTCTTTGGAATGAAGGTGCTGTACGTCATCTCTGTATGTATATAATGTATGTATATTGGTACGTGATATCTGCATAAGTGCAGTCAATTGAAGCTATCAATTTTGTAACGTAGGTATCTTATTGTGCTTTGGATGGGTCGATCATGTAAACAAATTGAATACACCATGGCGGGTGTTATGAGCGCCATCTATGAACCAGATGTAGTACTAACGGAGCGATATCATGTGGCAAAAATTGTATCACACTTTGTAACACTGGCTACGGCACCTGATGCACGTCTGGCTATGCAGTCTGCTGAGAAGGTAAACATGGTCTTCCTTTACATTTCTACTCCCATTACGTGTATGAAATGTCATCACTTGGAGAGAAGAAATTGTAATTAATACAGCAGAACACTCACTCAGGGCTTGTGTGTACGAGGGGTAATTTAGAGACATTAGTGGAGTGACGGTATGGTTGATTTCCATCATTACTGGGGAGGGACATTTAAGTAGTCTCCTCGTCCCTTAGACCCTGTGAGTATGACCTTACAAGCCTGGAACACGATGGTACGACCCAGGGGCATGCTATCCTGACCTTCGATGACGCTTGAGGATGAGGTTAGAGCTCGGGTCACCATAGCCAAAGGTGGTAACATGACGCTCAAGGGTTTAGATAACTCGAGATATAAATCCTGATAATGTTATTGATCATATTGAAGTTCCAGTTTAGGGGCACTGCTGGAATATATGTCGTATGGATGTGGAGGAAATAAATCAGCGGTTTCGTTATGCTTGATAGGAGTAATTTAGATTTGGGGGTAATGTGATTTAAAGTATAATTACATAGCTCATTAGTGATTGTGGTAGTAGGGAGGGATATGATTCTCGGGTGAATTGTGGGGTAAAAGTGAGTGAAACATTTCGAGAAAACAAGAGAACCTGTGAAAGCCTCACTTAACTTTCCCTGGTAGTCTAGATTAACCTTATTTTTGATGTCATTTGAAACATAAGTTTATCCCTGTAGCACTTGGATATAAAACAATTTTTTTTGTTTTGCAGTAGTATGTTGCGTAGAGAATACAGTAGCAGTTGTGAAGCAGTATATTTAGCCTTTTGTTTTATTGTACAATTTTAATCCAAATAACTTTCCCAAAGGCATAGGACAGTTGCATTATGAGTTCTGACATCACATTAATGTGAAACAGTAGTTCATTTTCTTTTTCAAGTTATGATGATGTCATAGTATTCTTTTCCTGTGACACATGCTTATTATATACATATTAAGTTTTATGCTGACATTACGTTGGTAAGATGTCCACATCTTATGCTCACCATTGTTATGTTTATTTTTTCAGGGTTTTTGAAAGGGGAGGATGTCTCGAATATTGAGAACTTTCTTACAGACTCTCGATTTTACACCTGTTACTTTGAAGGCACATCTGTTTACAAAATTCTCTGCAAAGAAATACAGTTCTTTCAAGAATGTCTTGTTAGATAAGAGATTGGAATCTGCACCTCTCACTGTCAGATGCTTTTCAAGTAAGTGTAATATAAAAAAGGTTTACTTCATTCATACTGAACACACGTCTTTGTATCTCTGACTCTTCTACAGCCAGAAATAGCTTGTAGAGATTCTTTTTCTTTCTGAACAACTGTGTAAAGCATACAGACTCATGGTTTCTAGTGTAGTGTTTATTTGCTTGTTTGTGCAATATGGGGATAAAGTTCTCCCTTCATTAGACCTCATCTCTTAAAATATCATTACTACCACATGACTTATTATGGATTTGCATATTATCACCATTCACCATTTTTTTTCTGCTAAATGTTTTCTATTCCTCCTCTCCCATGATACCTTAAAAGTATATCTTTACATCTTTTCTGATGACTTTCTTACTCAGTTTCATGTTATGGCCTTTGGTTGCTCTAGCTTTGCATGTCACACAGAACTGTTCACTGAATTAGAAATGTGAGAGTTGCAGTCAAATTCCCAATAACTTTTACCTTTAACATTGTGTACAAACTTATACCCTTTAATCTGTATGATTATTTACATGTTTTAATGCAGGGACCATTTTTGTTACTCAAGAACTCTTGATTTTATTAGGTCCTTATCTTTAATTGAGTTAATTCAACTTTGAGAGACGCATTCTAATTTGGAACTGAGATACACTGTGTTTGGCTTTCATATCATTTTCTTATCCAAGTACTTATTGCAGTGTTTAGTTTGGCAGAAGACATCAAGCCTCTTTTACGTTTTTAAAGTGCCATACTGGTGACAGGTTAATTTCAGGATCATCCCCATCTCAGACACACAGATTCCTATGGCTTTTTCCTTGCTAGATTTATATCGTAATTTTTTCAGTGTGTCTCATGCTCATTTCAGTAATTTGCATTCACTTGATTGACGTTCATCAGTCATCGGTTAGAGCGAATTTGGAGCTTGAAGTCTCACTGTAAATTGATGCATCTCTTATCATTCTTACTCATTTCATGACATTTGTATCGTCCACAAACATATTCAGGTATGAGACTGGTCATCCACAAACAAATTTAGGTATGAGACAAGTGCCTCTGATAAGTCATAGATTGCAAAGAGCAGCGAATCCAAGACTGAGCCGTGTAACATGCTGCTGACCTAAACCCATTTCAAGAAGGCTCCTCAGTATG
>JAUTXX010000039.1:276332-288651 GCA_032273605.1 Panulirus laevicauda
ATCAAAGATATAGATAGATGGTTTTAATCAAGTGTGATTACAACAGTAATTTGTTATCTATCTGTCTGTCTGTATCTCTGATACCTGTTTCCAACTGGAACTCTGTCAGTGGATTGGTCCATAGCTAGTGAACTCGTGTCACTTCTTAGACTTTAATGCCTCTCCCCATATGGGCCACTAGCAGAGGGCAACTCTAGCACAGTGTTTGTAGAGGCCTGTTCCTACTTACTGTTTGTACTTAATGCTCCTTCTAGTGTTCCTACCTACTACTACCACCAGTTATTCCTAACATTTTGCCAAACGGCAGGGCTAGCTAATTTATATTTATCAAATTAATATGTTTTCAGGAAATTGTTATGTTGAACAGGAATAAAGACCATGATTATTTTTCATAGCTCTTTGCATTTAACATATTTCATCAGAATATATTTCCATTAATGAAGGTAGGCTTTCACATTTCAAGTAATTTGGTTCTGAATATTAAATATTTTATCTTGATTTTTCACTTTATTTACATATTTAATAGATAAAATTACCATATAAAGGAAATTTTTACGGAATACTATATCACAGTTTTGAAGAGTGATGGAAAATGTAAATGTAACATTGTGGCCATTAACATGATTAAATGTCATTATATACGATTGTATATAAACCTTTCCCAAGTTAATTTTTGAATTTTAAATCATTCTACCCCCAGTGTATGATCCTGTTTGATTTTGCTTGGAGTGAAGATAATTATGCCTGAACCATATACTGAAATGTGAATATTTTGTTCTGTACAGCTGATGGCCCTTGGAGCCCAAGGTCCAGGACTTTTGATGCAAAACCAGCTGGCAGCAGCAGCAGCTGCAGCTAACCAGCTGCCTGTCTCATCACCCTTGCCAAGCCTTGGCTCTCTCAACCCACAGGAGCTGCAGGTAAGCCAGCAACCTGGTAGCTTTATTAATGAAATTAATATCTGTATGCAGTATTGGTATAGCTTAATTGTGTAAAAGAAGATGCTTGTAACTGATGTGCTCCAGCATTCACACCGAGTTTGTAACTTGTGTGATGCATTGCAGGCTCTCCAGCAAACTCTCTCACAGCAGCAACAACAGATCCAGCAGCAACTGCAGCAGTTTATGCTATTTTCCCAGCCCAGTGCAGCATCACAGTTACCACCACAGGCTCAACTCTTCCTCCAGAGTCAGGTAAGGAAGTGACATATAAGAGTATTCTTGTTTATGAAATGTTTGAGATGAATTTTGGATATAACATTTTTCATATTTACCATTAGTCTAAATAGCAGTATTAACAGACAAACTCTTTTTCAGCAATTGCAGTATCTTCAGAATTTACTGCAGCAGGGGCTTCTAGCATCCCCAGCACTCACAGGCATGCAAGGACTACAACCACCTGTATCCCAGCCACCCTCCCAAGCTGCACAGGTTCGTAATGTGCAACATGCTGTAGCACAAGCTGCCCAGCAACTGCAGCAGCTACAAAAGGCACATCAGCAACAGCAGCAGCAACAACAACAGCAGCAACAGCACCAGCAAGCTGCAAGAGACATCAGGGACCTGAGGGATATACGTGATTTGCGAGATATGAGAGACCTGAGGGAAGCCCCAATGCGGGATATGAGAGATATACGTGAGCCACCACTCAGGCCACCTCCCCTTGAGCCTCCACATATGTCTGGCTCACCCCTGGCACCTCATCTGCCATCTCATGGACATGTAGCCCGACCTCCCATGCCCCACTCACCACCTCCACCACCCCGCCACTGGGAACCACTCCCAGAAGAACCAACAGACTTGGAGGAATTGGAACAGTTTGCCAAGACCTTCAAACAACGACGCATCAAACTTGGCTTTACCCAGGGTGATGTGGGACTGGCCATGGGCAAATTATATGGTAATGACTTCTCACAGACCACGATTAGTCGTTTTGAGGCACTCAACCTCTCCTTCAAGAATATGTGCAAGCTGAAACCACTACTTCAGAAATGGCTAACAGATGCTGACAAGACTATTTCTGATCCAGCAACTGTCACTAACTCCCTTTCTTCACCTGATGCTGTTGGTCGTCGTCGAAAGAAGCGCACCTCTATCGAAACCAGTGTACGTGTGGCTCTTGAACGATCTTTCATCCAGAATCCAAAACCCACCTCTGAGGAGATCTCGATGCTTGCAGACAACCTCTCAATGGAAAAAGAGGTAGTCAGGGTCTGGTTTTGTAACAGGTAAATATGTAGTAATTTTCTTGTTTTACAGTTGCAGTGTTGAGGTCTTGGTAGTGGTAAGTATATTTTGGTACGTTACGTCAGTATGAAGAATTTTCATTACAATGCCATATAAGTGAGTATATAGTTGTGTCATAGCTTTATTTTACTTTCAACCATTTTAATTGGAATAAAATTTCTTTTATTGTAAAATATGTTTATACAGGAAACTGAGATAAATATGAGAAAATAAGTGATGCATTATCCTTTCATGACTAATAATCTTTTCCCCCTTAGACGCCAAAAGGAAAAACGAATAAACCCTCCAACGAGTGGAATGGTTAGCCCACCATTGAGTCTCAGCAACACCACGAGCCTGTTTTCTGGGCCACCCATTTCCTCGTCTCTGACGCTTACCAGCTTGGGGGCACCTCCTCTATCTCCTGGAGGTCCTCTCCCATCACCGCTTTCGTTGGTTACTCATAGCTACCCACCAGCTTCTCCTCCTGAATCTGCCTCAACAAAATCAGAGTAGTTGTTTGCTTGGCCTCACTGCTTAAGGATGTTGGGCTGGGAGTCATGGTATGCCCAGCATGTGCACCCAAACACCAGCCCTCCCATGACCGCCCCCACCCCTTTTGTGCAATGCCTGACTTCTTCTTGGTGGTAAGAGGCGGTTCTTTTGGGACATCAGCAGTTATTACAAGAGGCAGCAATATCAAGAACCACCCATTCTGTAGTACTAACTTGGCATCACCAGGCTGCCACAATTATCTTCAACTCCATTAAGGAGATCCAGTGTCAGTGTTGTGTATGGTGTGTGTTGATGGTAGCATGGCTGCCACAGACTTGCCTGGTCACTAGCCACACGCAGTCATGGCAACAAACAACAGGCATGATCATATCAGTGGTGAGGAGACAGACTCGAGGGATACAGGTGTACACCACTTCCAAGTCCATAACTATATTTGTTGTCAAGAAGATATTTAAAATGACACAAACAAAGATTCAGGTGGTGCTTTTTTAAATGAAATCTGTGCTAACTAGTGGATGGTAATAAATGACCTGGAAATTAGTGGATAATGATGTGGAAAAATATGTACCCTGGTGTTCCCGTATGAGTTATGTAACAATGCAGGACTAAATAATAGCCGTTGGCAGGGCTCCCTACTCTCAGTTTCCTGCCACCATTTGTGCACTGACATCTGTAACTTTTGGCCTAAGTACTAGCCATATTAGTGGTCTTATTAGAACGTTTATCATTGAAAATCTGGCCCTAGAGAAAGTTGATGGTGTTAATGATAGTGGGGGCCCAAGTCACTGAATGGCAGATGCGAACCTTGGCAATAGTTTGTAAGAAGAATGGGGTACATTGGGAAAGTGTTTTTATGTGTAGTGAGTAGGTAAATGACTGATTTCTGTATTATCATTGGAATACTGTCTATGTGGCTTATTTTATCTATGAGTACTAGCGTATTATCCTAGTAATGTCTACTTAAATGATCTTGCCTGACGAGAAATGAAAGTTCCTGCATATAAAATGAAGTACGTAATTCTTAAGATACCTCAACCAAACAGTGGTGTTCGTGGGACGGTTGGACGATGCGGAGCAGGACATATCCAAGGTGCATTTTTACTGTTGTAGCATAGGTTGCGTGGTCCCTCACTTTGTCTGACTGCTCCCTTGCGTGTTCTTTACTCCGACGTTGTGATTGTGTAGCTGAGGATTATATTTTCTGTGGATCCATGATGTTAGACTTGTAAGGGCTTAGTGTATCATCATTGCCCCTCAAGACACCATGTACATAACCTCATCTCGAGGGCAGGTCCCATCCACTTCCTTATACCCATTACTCTTCATGATGTTTTGGGGACAGATTCCACCTTCCCTTGCTATGTCAGATAATCCCACCAATGTTACTAATCCCTGTTTAATGTGGACTTCACCTTGGAAAAGCCACTGTCCCTCACTTACAGGAGACCCCACAAGAGTGCCCTTGTGTGATGTCTGTAAGTCTGCTGTCTTCCAGAGGAAGATGTCTCTGTGCTATTACTGGAGTGATCACATTAGGACTGCAAGTCCTTCGCACTTGACACATCACCTGTGTCAGTTTAAAATCACGCATCATGAAGTGATAACCTTTTCACGACTTCTGCATATCTAGAGTAAGGCATTGCTTTTAAAGCAAGCTAAAGTTTTGTGGGTCCACTTCCTCCACTCCCTGTATGATGATCACTGGCTCATGTTTGACCAATGTTCATATCCTCATCATGGAGGTGGGTAGTTCCTATTGTGCTCCTGCCGTCTCTTGTTTTACCATCCAGAAGTATCCTTGTCATGAAGTCTACATCAAACCTAAACATCATCCATGCATAACACATCCCAGCCCCTACACCCTGCCCTTGCTGCCTCTACAGGCTGCTGTGTGATCCGTCAACTCTTCCAAGTCACATTATTCTAGGTAAGATGGTTACAAAACCTCTGTGGGCATTGAATGTACAAGTTACTCGAGCAAGCAGACTATATGGGCGTTTACCCATATTGTTGGTGAGCCAGCCACATGTTTTACTGAAGGTTCAAGTATACTTTGTGCAAGTTCATCAAGAGGTTTTGTAGGCACATGTGGTGAACTTATTTGAGAAGAATTTGTGTGTTAGTCACTTGGATTTGGTTAGCTGTACACATAAGTGGCAGCCAATCTTGGTTGTCAGTGTGCGTTTCAGTCAACCAGTTTGAGTTGGCTGTGCATTTTGTGACTACCATTTTTACTGTAGCTTTGCCAATACTTCCCTCTCATGTCCCTTGTTAGTGTCACCGACAACCATGTAACATTCAACCCCGTCTTTGTCGATGTTGGTTGTTCAAGCAGTTAGAAAACTGTATATTTTCCAGTCGAAACATACCTAAGATTTTTGATGTGTGGTAACAAAAAATGTGTATCCCTTAAGGTGTAAAAAGATCCACCAGAAAGTCATGCCTTCCAGACAGTGAATGTCTCCCAGTCGTCTCAACTCAGGAGTATTAAATTATAGCATAAAGCATTGGGGGATGTGCACTGTCACCATGGCTGCAAAAATCCTGATTGAAGGAGAGCTGACAGGCATGAAAGTGATTGTAATTTGTGGTTGACAAGAGAGCTGGCAGGCACTAGAGTGATTTTAACTTGTGATTGGTTAGTTTACTGAATGGGAATACGGAGTAAACCTTGTTGTAGTTTGTGCTTGGTCACTTTACAAGAAAGATTTCTGGTACATGTTTTGTTATTAAATGTAAGATTATGGGGCTCTGTTACTTGTAGGAATTCCACTGAGCCAGTTTATGTTGAGCAAGCATGGGTTACCATACTCAAGATTGATATGTTATCTATTATTGAGTGGTTATTTGTTTGGGTTCATATGGCATGGATCATGTAGGAGATATGTGGCAAAAAATGCTTACTGCAATTACCTGGCGCAGTTCACATTTCATTGTCTTACCCAAAGCCCGGTTGCATAGCTACAAGTTGCGGACGGTTACTGGTGAAACTGTGTTGTTCGATCATAATTATAATATTTGTTGGGCATTATTTAAACACTTAAAATGTAGGCACTATTGCATCATAATTAGTTGAACTTTATTTAGTTTTGAGTGCACCACTTTCATAATTCATGTATTTTTGCAATTGACATTCCATATAACATTGATGCAAAATCTATTCAGCAGGCACAAACTAGTAAAAACTTTCTAATTTGTAAACAAAAGGCAATTTTTTGGTGTATTTTGATATCCCACTCATTCAGTCATTATTGATAGAAAACAAATGGTAAATAATAAGTTGTACACATTTCTTATCAAGCTGTGAAGTTCTTGAACTTAACACATGTACATTCACACAAACACACACTACGCCCCAACTCATTTTTTTTTAATAACTTGACTGTTGTTTAGTGTGATACATTTCCCTCTCTCCAGTGGTGACTGAGTGGTACCAAGTTGCATATGTGATAATCTACTGGAGAGAGTGTGGTCAACTCCATTTTTTATCATATTAAATGTTTTGTTTGTCACCACCCTACATAACTTGGAATTGAGGCACCTCAAATCATTCAGCTTAGTTTACAAAATGTGGGACTACTCTGTTGTTATTGTTTCAAATTGTTTACACACGTATTACATCTTGTAGTCATCTTGATTCATTTTTGTTCTTGTAGTCATTTAATTTATATGATAATTGCTTCCAATACATTCATTGTCTTGACTATTTCACTCCTTCCTGTATGTATGTCTAGTCTTATCTTTCCTGCATTTATTCAACAAGCTGATCATACAGTTCAGCTCTAGTCCACGCTATTTTAGATTTTCTGGTGATCCATGATCCTCATCCTCTTTTATTTTCTTGTAGGAGCAGCTGTCAGACTGTTCAGCATGTAAATATAGTTATAGCCTGAATCTTTAGTTTGATAGCTTGTTCATCACAACAAACTATAGTTGCTGATTGATTGAAGGTGTTCCACATGATTTTTCTTTTGTGCTTAACTTCATCTCCCCCTGTGTCAAAGGTATTTATCATTTTTTTTTTTCCTTTTTTTTTTTTTTTTTTTACTTGAGCGAGGAATCCTGGTGGTAAGTTGGATGATATATGTTGTTCTGAGACGTAACTTATTCTTATTAGGTGTTACATCTGCTTAGGGATGTGTGTGTGTGTGTGTGTGTGTGTGTGTGTGTGTGTGTGTGTGTGTGTGTGTGTGTGTGTGACAAANNNAATATCCTTACCAACCAATCAACAAAACACTCATCCCCTTAATATATTCAACTGCAATACCATCCAAACCCGCTGCTTTGCCAGATTTCATCTTCCACAAGGCTTTCACCTCATTTTCTCTCTTCACCAAACCACTATCCCTGACTCTCTCACTTCACATACCACCCTGAACAAAACACCCTACATCTGCCACTCTATCATCAAACACATTCAGCAAACCTTCAAAATACTCACTTCATCTCCTCTTCACTTCATCACTACCTATTATCACTTCTCCCCTTGCCTCCTTCACTGATGTTCCCAATTGTTCTCTTATTTTATGCATATTATTTACCTCCTTCCAAAACATCTCTTTGTTCTCCCTAAAGTTTAATGATACTCTCTCACCCCAAGTCTCATTTGCCCTCTTTTTCAACTCTTGCACTTTTCATTTGACTTTCTGCCAGTTTTCCTTATACATCTCATGGTCATTTGCAATCCTTCCTTGCAAATATCATCCAATCACATCTCTTTTCTCATTCACCAACAACTTTACTTCTTCATCCTATAAGCTGAGTAAAGGAATGACCTAATGCAAAAGAGAATGTTATATCTCAGTCACCTATATGAACATTAAAATGGGAATTTTAAGACATTGATGGTTTTCACATATGAACATTTGCATACTTGATGGTGTGCCATACATAACTTAAGTCTAATATTTTGCATTTTCTCTATTTTCTATAGTGCCCCTTCTCACCATTTTTTTTTTCCTTTTTTTTTTTTTTTTTTTTACTATTTATAGTAGGTGTAATAAGTTAGACTGGAATAAGTTTGAACTGGGCAAAATCAGTTTAAGCTTTTGGCTTCTAGGCAGATATTGAGTGTTGGCTTTTGGGGGAAATGATGCCATTTCACATTTTTTTTACAACTGTTGTGCATATCTTTTTTTATGAATTGACAAATCTTATAATTCATCTTCCTTGATTTACTTGGAAGGTTCTAAAAATTTGGTTTGAAAGGCCAGAATGGCATAAGCTGTGTCTGTACAGGCTAAATCACAGGCTAATAATGTTCGCCCAAGGCCTACAAGAATGTTTTGAAGAAACTTTAAAGATGGTGATGACAGAAAACTAAATGATTCCGAAGGTGTTTAGGGAGACAAGCTGTTCTCATAATGTCTGTATAGCGCCATGTACAAAGGAAATGATTTTTGTTATCAATCATTTTATAGATGCAAATAAAGAGGTGTAAAAATTAGAAGGCAAAATTGATTTTCATTTGCCTATATGTTTTATGAAAAAATTTGTTTTAAGAGTGTAGTGTTTGGTTAATTAAACTTATTTGTAACAAAGGTATATGGGGCTTCCAAGTGATCAACAAGAATTTATGAAAGATATGCTTTGGTATATCTTATTAAACTTTTCATTGTAGTGTTCATTTTTTTTTTTTTCATACCATTCGCCATTTCCCGCTATAGCGAGGTAGCGTTAAGAACAGAGGACTGGGCCTTTGAGGGAATATCCTCACCTGGCCCCCTTCTTTATTCCCTCTTTTGGAGAATAAATAAAAAAAAAAAAATGAGAGGGGAGGATTTCCAGCCCCCGCTCCCTTCCCTTTTAGTGGCCTTCTACGACACGCAGGGAATACGTGGGAAGTATTCTTTCTCCCCTATCCCCAGGAATACTAGATATGAGAATAAAAGAGGAAATGTGTTGTGGATGGAAGATATTAGAAATGCTGTGGAAGACAAGAAAAACACATATGGTAGATTGCTTGATAGAAATGTATCAGTGGAAGTTCAGCAAAGGAGGAGATGAAAATATAAGCAGCTGATAAAAGAAAGCAAAGTAGGAGTAGAAGATTTTGGAAGAATGTCGAATAACGGGTTTAAGGAAGATAAGAAATTGTAATAGAAGAAGGTGAAAAAGGAAAGAAGTGGATGTTAGAGTGGAAATGTAAATGGGAGAAGTTAGGAAGGGAAGTTCTTGAATCAAAAGGAGGAAGTAAAAGGATGATGGAAAGAGTGTCTTAAGAGTGGGGAATGCACAAGAAGGTGAGGGAGCATTTGTTACATGCAAAGGTATAGAGGATGAAGGGAAAAGGATACAATTTCAGGGGCTTGTAAAAAGGGAGGTAAGAAGGGCAATGATGAGGTTAAAGGTAGGAAAGGCATCTGCATGGGATGGGAGTATGGCTGAAGTGCTGAAGTATGAAGGAGAAAGTGTGATGGAGTGGATGCTTTTGATATGTGATTTAACATGGAAGTAGAAGGTTTTTCATGAGGATTGGGTGAAAGCTATTATTGTTCTTTTAATCAAAGGAAAAGGTGCTAAGGATATATTTAGAAATTTTAGGGGAATAATTCTGTTAAGTGTACCAGGAAAAGTGTATGCAAGAATGTTGATTGATGCAGTGATGGAAGTGACTAAATGCGTAATAATTGAAGAGTAAGGGCATTTTAGGAGAGGTAGGGAATGTGTGAATCAGGTGTTTGCAGTGAGAATGACTGGAGAAGTATCTGTCAAAAGTTAAGAAGCTATATGAAGCATTTATGGATCTGGAGGAAGTATATGAAAGAGTCAAGTGGAAATGCTTTATAGAATGTGTTACGGATGTATGGGGTAGAATGATGACTGTTGGATGGTGTGAAAGCCTTCGTTAGAGGTGCAGATGCATGTGCAAGAGTGGAGAGAAAGTTGAGCAAAATTTTGGTATACAGGTGAGTGTGAGACAGCGTTTTGTAAAGTCACTGTGGCCTTTTAACATAAATATGGATGAATTGACAAGAGAGATGAAAGAGGCTGGGGAAAAGGGTTGTAGAGAGTAAGTATGGTGGAAAGATATGATGGCTAGTGACAAGCCTGTTTGTGAAGATAATGTGGTGTTTGCTGAGAGTGAAGAGGAGTTGTATAAATTGTAATCTTTTATGATGTGTGAAACCATAAGTGATTGAAGGGAACTGTGCGTAAAAGTGAATTAATGGTGTGTGAAAGTAACATTTTTGCAAAGTCCTTTAGAGTGAGAAAAAAGTTTACTAAACTGTATTATAGATATAGGGGAGAAAGACTGGAAGAGGTGAGAGAATTTAAGATTTAGGAGCTGTCTTGGGTAAGTTTGGTGATATGGAAGGAGAGATAAGGGGAAGAGCAATATAGGGTGGAAGAGTCTTTCCCGTATTAGAATAATGAACGGTATTGGTCTAAGTATAGAACTGAAGAAAGGAACAAAGGATGTCATAGTCCTCCCAACCCTCACCTATCAAGCCGAAATATGGACCTGGGATGAGTTACAGAGGTCAAGTATCCAGGCTTTGGAAATTATTTGTTTGAAAGTAGCATGTGGTATGACTAGATAGAATGAAGAAAGGGGTGTATGAGAGATTTCATATGGCAGGGAATGTAAAGAGAAAAAATTTTGGAAAGGCAAAGTGGGTGAAAAATGATACTCTAAAGTAATTTGGTTATGTCACAAGAATGCACTTGAAAGTGTGCCTTACCTGCCTGGTTTTCTACCTAACCACAAGCAAGTATAACAGACCTGCAAACCACTCAATGTAGTGTTCTCAAAACAATCATAGGCTGCCTTGCAACCATAAACACTCATCACCTTTGCAGTGGAACAAAGATCCTCCCAATACAGTCCCACCAAAACAGGTTAGGCACTTATATGCAACAGCATTGGATCACTCCCACCCCAACCACTTTATAACTAACCACAAACCCCCAAGTAGAAATGGAAAGCTTACCCCTTCCTCACACTTCGGTAGCTTTTACTTACAGTTCCCCCACCCTTAACAAATGTAACACTAACAAAACACACACATACCTTGAAATAACCTAACAAAAACTAGTCAGGTGACCCCCAAACTCAACCATAAGCTCCAGCCTTCAAAACACACATAACACACCCATGAGAAACAACAACCCTTAACACAAATGCAAGTTCCACTCTCCCACTTATACTCTGGACAAAACTAGAAGCAATTTCAACATATCCTAAGACCATTCTTGCCCATAATGTTATCACCATAATGAAGACACTGAGCTCTTGCTCCTCAGGTGCCATGCTTTCTCTACACACTGACACACGCCCAACTTCACAACACTGTGACCTCAGGTCCCTACTACTGGGTATTGCCAGATTCCTGAGTGCTGCAGGAGCCTCCAAAGGATAGAAGGAACTCCTAGGGTGATTAGGGAGTGAAGTGCAAGAGGTTTGGAGAGAGGGGAGGGTATGCAGTCTGTTGGGGATGAGAGAGTGTGGGAAGTGAGTCAGTTGTTCACCGATGATACAGCACTGGTGACTGATTCGAGTGAGAAACTACAGAAGTTGGTGACTGAGTTTGGAAAAGTGTGTGAAAGGAGAAAGTTGAGAGTAAATATGAATAAGAGCAAGGTTGCTAGGTTCAGCAGGGTTGAGGGACAAGTTAGTTGGGATGTAAATTTGAATGGGGAAAAATTGGAGGAAGAGAAGTATTTTAGATATCTGTGAGTGAACTTAGCGAATGGAACCTTGGAAGTGGAAGTGAGTCACAGGGTGAGCGAGGGTGTGGGGGAGTGATGAAGAATGTGTGGAAAGAGAAAACGATATCTCGGAGACCAAAAATGGCTATGTTTGAAGGAATAGTAGTTCCAATGATATTATATGGTTGTGAGGCATGGGCTATGGAAAGGGTTATGTGGAGGAGGATGGATGTGTTGGAAATGAAATGTTTGAGGACAGTTTGTGGTGTGAAGTGATTTGATCAAGGATGTAATGAGGGGGAAAGAGAGTTGTGTGGTAATAAAAAGAGTGTGATTGAGAAAGCAGAAGGTATGTTGAAATGGTTTGGACATATGGAGAAAATGAGTGAGGAAAGCTTGACAAAGAGGATATTTGTGTCAGAGATAGAGGGAACAAGGAGAAGCAGGAGACCAAATTGGAGATGGAAGGAAGGAGTAAAAAAGATTTTTAGCGATTGGGGCCTAAACATACAGGTGTGTGAGAGGCATGCAAGGAATAGAGTGAATTAGAATGATGTGGTATACTGGGGTTGACGTGCCATTAACGGACTGAACCATGGCATGTGAAACGTCTGGGGTTACCCATGGAAAGGTCTGTGGGGCCTAGATGTGGACAGGGAGCTTTGGGTTTGGTGCATTACACAAGACAGCTAGAGACTGAGTGTGAACAAATTTGGCCTTTTTGTCTGCTTTCCTGTTGCTGCCTTGATGAAGCAGGGGATAGTGATGCTGTTTCCTGTGGGGTTGGGTTAGTGCCAGGAATGGATGAAGGCAAGCAAGTATGAATATGTATGTACATGTGTATATATGTATTTATTTATTTATTTATTTTGCTTTGTCGCTGTCTCCCGCATTAGCGAGGTAGCGCAAGGAAACAGACGAAAGAA
>JAUTXX010000039.1:295479-306881 GCA_032273605.1 Panulirus laevicauda
TCGTCGACGACACGTAGTAAGAAGACGGATGTAAACACGACGACCACGACGACGACAAACGAGATTGTGGAACATGTGTAACACGACCGTGACACCCAGCTGGACGACACGACCCAAGAACGACACACACACACACACACATATACGCTACCCAGGGGAGACGAGGCCATTATGACGACGATGAACGACGGCCTCATGTCGCCAACGACGACGAGTCTGTCGTGTGGCCTGGCGCGTAGGACCTTCCCCGAGACCACCAGTGGTAATACAGGAGGTGGGGATCCTCCTACCAGGAATGCTAGAGGTGCCTGGGCTGATCAGGGGAGGACCTGCCCGGGGACACCTCCCTCAACCACATTCCTATAAAATTTCCATGGCAGCATATCTTCCCCACATTCCTATCTTCCCCATACTGCATAGCGCGTCTTTTTTTATTTCTTACAAGCAACTAAGCCGGAGGGAGAGGTGGGTGCTCTCTGTTGGAAGCTCCACTTCCACCCCCTCACACCTGCCCGGGAGCAGCTCTGTCATCCATACATCTGACAAAAACCACCTCTATCATCCATTTACCTAATCGAGAGTTGCTCTGTCATCCACCCACCACATGACACCTCTGTCTTCCACACAGCAGACCAAGAGGGCATTCACACACCCTCCATCCACCTCACTGAGGACTCCTACACCCTCCATCCACCTCAATGAGGACTCCTACACCCTCCACCCCCCTTACTGGGGACTCCTACACCCTCCATCCACCTCACTGGGGACCTACACGCACCATTAATCTCTACGAAAGCGACTAAGGAACTCCTCCAGAGGAAATACAATCTGCGCTCACAGACTTGAAACGAGCCATACTCAGTGGAGAAGCGCCAGACTGACCTCACTCAAGGCACGAGTGGAGTACCAAAAGGCTCAATCGTGGGACCGACAGTTTACTCCTCCATCAAAATACCTGGAAACGTGACTCGTCAGAGGAATTTTTGAATTTGCCGAAGACATGAAATGAGGAAACATGGCTCAGTCAAGGGAAGCGTACCAAAGGATTCGAAGTAATTCAAACAACCTGATGGAGTGGTCAGGAGCATGGCATGAGGATTTCAATGCAGACATATGTAAGATTAAGGAATCATGATAATATACACATTATTCATGATTACAAAAATGGGTAATAAGTCAATATTAAGAACAAAAGAAGTGAGAGACTCGGTAATTCTGGTATATCAGTAATGAAAAAATAGAAAAAATACATAATGCCGATCAGCATAAACTACAGCCAGCAGGATGCCAGGTGTTCCAGCAAGAACTATGAACTACCAAACGAAGGACACAGTACTGGTTCTCCGTGATGCCATCGTCTGACCTTATTTAGAATACGCTGTTCAGTTCTGGTCACTAGACTTGATCACACATGAAGAAAAACTAGAACAACGTAGAACTGATTCCATCACTCAGACATAAGCCTTAATAAGAAAGATTCAGAATCTACAATTACTCTCTCTCTCTCAAAAAAAAAAACACAGACTTCAAGTAATGCCAGACCAGAGATCATGATATGAAGTTCAACGCAAGACGTAACAGCGATGTGGACAGGAGTGTTATTAACGGTAAAGCAGTGGAACATTCTACCAACAGACGCAGTAAATGCAAAGACCTTCACATCAAAGGTGGACAAATACCCTTCAGTATCAGCCACCAGTAAATGCTTCAGTTTCAGTAAGATTAGAGCAGTTTTCTCTTTTTCTCTCGAGTCCAGCCCTAATTAAGCAGTTTTTGCGTACATATGGAAGGGAACTTTTACCGTACATAGTTCTATAAAATTTCCGTGGCAGTATACTTTGCCCAGACTGCATGGCGTTTCTTTTCAGCCTTTTCTTATCTTTTTTTTTTTCACTCCGGCTGTTGAGCCGGAAGGAGAGATGGGCGGGAAGGTGCCTACTGCTTTACTACACTGTTTCTCATACAATTGAAATTACGACTACATATGACCTCGTCATGGACCACCAGGTCCCCCGTTACCTATCCTTCCCGTGTGCTCTCCTGCACCGCCTGGACTATGAGAACCATCCACTCTCCAGTCATGTCAGCTCCACAAAGGAAGGAAAAAGAGGTCCATTTTCTCCAGCAGGTCTAACATTGGAATTAGGGACGGTTACCTTGGAATGTACCTGCTGCAGACTTGGGTCTTCTTACCTCCACAGCTCGGGCTACGCCCAGGCTGCTCAGTTTGGTAGATGGTTATGTGCACAGGCTACTGCACACAGTGGTTTAACTATGACACATGAACTTCGCCTCCTACAACAAGCTGCGTCGTCGTGAAAAAAAAATGTAGCAAACAATTCTTGCATACTATAACAATCGTGTCCAAGAGATGTAAACAACATGAGACACCTGTAGACCACCAGTTTATTTCTCGGCATAAGAAATCAGCAGCTGAACTGCAGGAGCTGAAGGTGAAGCACGATACTGCCTGCCATGACCCTCCTGCCCACCAGCTCGGAGGACCTACAGCAATGCCTCCACACCGGCCGCTAGGATGATAAACTCAGGCTGAGACCAGGTGAATATAACCCTCACCATCACCTCAGTAACATGACACTCCACATAGCCTCAACCCTCACCATCACCTCACCAACATGACTCTCCACACAGCCTCAACCCTCACCATCACCCCACCAACATGACTCTCCACACAGCCTCAACCATCACCATCACCTCACCAACACGACTCTCCACACAGCTTCAACCCTCACCATCACCTCACCAACATCCTTCTCCACACAGCCTCAACCCTCACCTTACCAACATGACTCC
Source organism: Panulirus laevicauda (assembly GCA_032273605.1). Classification (NCBI taxonomy): domain Eukaryota; kingdom Metazoa; phylum Arthropoda; class Malacostraca; order Decapoda; family Palinuridae; genus Panulirus; species Panulirus laevicauda. The sequence continues at coordinate 298,294 of JAUTXX010000039.1, forward strand.
CCACATTTTCCTGTATACACTCCAGACATGAATATTTATAACAGTAACCTGCAGTCTCCTGACCCACTGCTGTTAAACCAGTTTTACAGGAACTTCTGTTAAAAAAAAATATCATAATTCTAAAACTACGATGTTTACACCTTGACAATGAACACGACCCATATACATGTGCAAGTGAGTTACACATCTCCACATAGGCACATCATACAAGTCCAGAAAACCTATAGGAGAGTCCACAGTGTGACGCGGTCTGGCCCCCATAGTGCCACAGAGTCCGGCCACAGCACTGTGAGAATTAATAAAGTGAAAACATAACTTTACTCCTCCTACACATGTGAGACCAGATGGAGCTCCGCTCCCTGGCCATAACCATGAGGAAGAGGAGGAGGAGTAGCATACCACATGACTGTGTCACCTTGGGCATCCTGCCCGCAGGTACTGTCCACCACCACCACCAACACCATGCTACTGTCATGTGTCACTGTCATGTCTGTACTAGTTTGTAACCTTGAGAATCACAAAATTTTTCCACGGATATACTTATTGTACTGGTGTGTGTGTGTGTGTGTGTGTGTGTGTGTGTGTGTGTGTGTGTGTGTGTGTGTGTGTGATTTTCCCCGTGTTATCATCTCATCAAATGTTACAGACAACAGACAAGCTATTCTGCTAATATCTATGTCTCCCTACGAAGAAGAGAAACATACGTTTTGTTTCTTTTTATTTTCATGATTTTTAATATTATCATTTTTCTTGCCAACAGTTGGCAGTTTCACCTGAAACACCAGAGTAACTGATCAGTAAAGGTCAGGTCAAAGGTGTGTGGGTGTCCAGGTCGCAGTTAATAACGCCTCTGGTCTGACCTAAGGTTACAGGTCATGTCATTATACACAACTTACCATCGTCAACAAGTCACCAAAGTTAACTACATGCATAAAGCTGCATAATTCACTGTAATAAGATACATATTACAGTGGTACAAATATACTAAGATACATATTACAGTAGTACAAATATACTATAAGGCTACAGTAATATGTACCAAGAAAACATGCAAAAATTATTACCACCGGGAACATTTAACATCAAGTACATCATGAAATAATAATTACAGATACTTTTTGTCAGTAGACAGTAAAAGTCTAGTGTATAATTATCACATACATTCTAATTCATCATGACTGTAGTAAAGATTTAGTATGTAGTGAGGATATATCCAGTATTTAGGATGTCGTGTGGATTAATATGATCCAAGATTATTGTCTCGGTGTAAGAGTTGAGGACAGTTTGAGTGTGTAGCGAAGATGTGTTTAACGGCGCGCCTGCCTTTGTTGTGGGCACGACGAAGCGTCACAACAGGGAAGGAGACACACCACATCACCTGCGCATGTTGGCGTTGATGGCTTCATGGACGAAGACTCGTACAATTCATCCAGTGTTTTGATGTGTGCAAGAACGACATGCAAACATAAACATACTCCACCACACTCTCATCTCCAGTGTAACACCTCCTCCCCCTCTCTTTGTGTCATATATCACAGAAAACAGGTTGTGTGGGGGTCATCCCCGACGTCTCTGTACGCCAGAATAAACTGGCTTGGCTGGGCAGATCCACCCATACTGCACCTACCACACTCTGCCTCACCACCATCCTCCATGGCTGCACCAGGGACTCGCTATAATGACACTCACACATTACCAAAACTCTGGCGTCTGTCGTAAGGCTGGCGAATGGACGCCATACACCAGTCGTGCGTACGTGTACATACTGAGTATGGGCAGACCTGCGGGCCTGCTTGTGGGGATATGCTTAAATATATGGTGAGGGACACTGTTGTTACTTACACTGGTCCCTCATGATGTTTGAGAGTTCTGTTGTCTGGTTATATTAAGTTCTCTTGTTATTTATCATTAACTTTCTATCAATTATCATTGAACGTTATTCTCTGTTATCACTTGAAGTTGCCCGTGTGTTGTTAGATTATTTACCTTCCCCTGTTTACCTTACTTTAAGTATCCCTAAAACCTATTAACGGTTTATATCGTCGTGCTCATGGGTCGTACCGTCGTGCTGACGGCTCATATCGTCGTGCTCACGGGTCGTATCGTCGTGCTCACGGGTCGTAACGTCGTGCTTAAGAGGTCAAGGTTTCCTGGTCAGGATGCACAATAATCAGCGGCCAGTGAGTCGTCTGACCGTCACGACTCACTTCCCCGGAACCAGTTACCACTCCAGTGCAGCAGATGCTGTAGAAAATGGGATCAGGTCTTGAACCAAGACTGGTCACCAGAAGGTCATCAGAATATGGGATCAGGTCTGGAGGAACCATGACGGGTCACCAGTATGTAACCCACCACCTGACTGGCCACACTGTAGCAATCTTCGTATAAAGTCTAGTTAATCTAGTTAGTTCATGATCAACAATCACTTATACACACAGCAACATAAATAATAATTACGACGTCAGCTTAAGCTGCGGGTTATCTCTGGACTAACATGTCATCAGATTATCTTTACCTTGTAAAAACAAATTCAGTACACTGCAATACTTCAAGTAACACAGTTCTTACCTCTACTGCCATTAGATATCATATTGCCATTACTACATCATTCACTATCATCATCGCAGCAGCTGCTACTACGGGCTGCTTGGTAGTATTCCAAAGTGCTACTTTCATCAGCAGCCGATCCTGCTCCTGCCCCTCCCTCCCGCACCACCGCCACAGCTCGACCCAGCCACCCGGCCAGCCCACATGTACACCGTAAGTTTGGCTCGTATCTCTCAGGCCTCTGAATAACACAACAGCGGCGGCCACTATCGCCGGCTGGGAGGACAGATGTCTTGCTGAACACAAATCTTAGAACCTGGGCACACCCACCACCCCTGGGGGACAGACAACATTCGTCACCGCGCCCTGGGTACTGCACGTGTGGTGTGTGCCCAGCCAGTGACTGCCAAAAATCTGGACTGTTCTCTTTGTACAACAATGACATACGTACCTGGTTATAGGCTCCACCTGGCATTTAACGATGAGAAATGTAAAGTTAAGTATATCTGTCAGTCGTTGTGGATATGTGGGGCTATGTTACTGGTCCTGGAGATTCGGCATGACACCTGTTCATCTGTAGGATATGTATATAGAACAAGAGGATCACTACAGGGGACACTGACCTCATAAGTAGAGCGTTCCAATCTTCTTCTGGGAAGCGAGGAGTCTGGAGGTGGCGGCCAGCATAGCCGGGGTCTCCCGGGCGTGGCGGTACACGCCAGGCTCCAGCCTCAGCTTCCTCTCGGCCTCCAGCAGCGCCCGCGCCGTCCCGCTCATGCCCAGGGACTCGGACGGGGCTCCTCGTCCGTCCCACACCAGGTTGGTCAAACTCTTCGGTCGCGTCAACTTGCGGCTCCGCTTCTCCGGCAGCTTGGCCTTGATTGCTGCAGACCCGCCGGAGTCGGCCGATCCCTTCCCGCCGGAGGTGCTGGAGTCGAGCGTGTCGAAGTCCATGGCCAGGTTGGTGAGGGACTTGTAGCGCAACTTGAACAGTGGCGACGGCGAGGACCCACTCACCACGGGCGCCACGCTGCCCCCGGGACCTATGCTACCAACCTCCATCAGCGCTTCCTTCACCGGCGATGCTGACTTGTGGCGAAACATCCGAGCCTTCTGCGTCCGTTGTTGTGACGCCTTAACGAAGAGTTTATTGTTGCTGGGTTTGTTCTCCTGCAGTGGCGTAACGGGCGACGTCACCTGCCCCGGGGAGTGCTGCTGCTGCAGCTGGATCTGCTGCTGTTGGCTCCCGCTTTTCTTCTCGTCGGGTTTTCTTGAGCGCTTTTCGACCCTCCTCTCTGCTGCGCGGTCCAGGGCGGCAGATATGAGCGCCGGGTGGACAGAAGGCGAGAGCTTCTCTAAGGGCCGCTGGTCAGCGCGTCGTGTAGGGATGGTCTCGATGGGCGGCGGCGTCGGCCTCGCGTCCGTCTTCTCGGAGGACACCGCAGGCGGCGGATGTGGCTTGCGGCTGGAGGCAGAATGATCGTCACTGGCGTAGGGAGACTTGATGTGTTTGGGCAACGGAGCAAACCCTCGCACGTAGTCATAAATTTGATCAATCTCGTCGTAGTCGTCAGGCATGGTGGTGCTGCCGCCGCCTGCGGGCTTGGCGTCCGGGGGACTCTTGTTGCGGTGGTGAGGGCGGTGGTGGTTGTGGTGGTGGTGGTGCTTGTGGCGATGTTTGTTCTGGTCTTGCCAGTTGGAGAAGCGTGGGTCCCGCATCCCGCCCTTGTTGCCCACCGACACATCGTACACATGTATCCTGTCCGCCACCTCTTGCAAAAGGGACGTGGCTCGCTCACACAGCCTCATGAATTCTTTCGTCTTCTCCACCTGGTCGGCGTTGCGGGCGTGCGCCAGCTTCAGCGGAGCTGAGGGAGGCAGCAGGATCAGCGGCGCGTCTTTCCCAAGAGGTAACGCCGCCAGCGGCTCCTCTGAGAAAGCAGCAAAAAGTCTCAGCTCGGGCAGGAACTGGGCGGCGGCCTTGGCTCCGACGGGCGGGCGGCCGTGCACCATGCGCACCATGAGCGGCAGCCGCTTGTTGAGCAAGTTACGGATGCTGTGGACACCGCTTATGTTGTCCTCCTTGGCTATGGCTGAGAACTTGCCTCGGGAGTCGTACGGCAGGTAAACATTCTGACCGGCCTGGTCGAAGCAGCGGAGGAAACGGTGTTGATTTTTGCTGTTGTTTTTCGACCCTATAACTTCGCCCACGAGCACCAGCGTCTCACCCGCCTGCACTGCTCGGGATTTCTCGGTGATGGTGTCGACATCATCAGAGCGCGACACGTACGCCTTCATGTTCTCCCGCACGAGGGCGGAGTCGGGAAAGCGCTTGGCCAGTTCGGACACGCTTTCCATGCACCGCACGGCGCGTCCGTCTTCGCTAAGGATCTCAAAGAAACCGTCGTAAGTCTCCGGGATGATCAACTTGGGTCCGACGGGGACGACGCGACGCCCTTCCTTGAACTTGACACACTGGGCGGCGACACGGAGCCCACGCCCCGCCGACAGGAGGAGGAGGGTGGAGGCGAGGCCAGGGTTGGCCAGGGAGGGCACGCCAACGCCCAAGTACTGACCTTTGATGACCTTTGCCAGCTGAGGCAGGGGGCCGCGGGCGGCCACTTCCCTGACGTAAGAGCCTTCATCCCCCCACTGTACCGCCCCGACCACGGCGCCCACGTCGCTCGAGCTCATCTTCCTGGGCGCTGGTCACACCCCACCATCACACACGCCCGCACGCTGGCCCCACACGCCCACACTGGCCCGCTACACGCCCACACGTTGGACACACACGCCCAACTCTCCGCCACTTGTCTCTCGGGCCAGTTTTAAAGCACCTAGTGTTTTCGTGGGTGATTGATTATTGTCTAGGTTCCTGTGGCGCAATGACGCGGAGCTCAGCCAGGTACAGCAGCAGGTACTATGTCACTTGACACAGTACACACGTCGACGTCAACCTCATCTTGACGACCAGCTCCGACTCGACCTGCAATGAAAGCAAAAAATTATTTCAGCTGAGACGTGGAATGTAGTTCACGATCGGTCAACACCACACCACACAACGCATAAACAAATCAGACACGTTCGCTATGCTGGTCTATAGAACCTCTTGAACAGTACAGTGCACAGCCCCAGGCCTGTGTTGTGGGACAGTTGGTCATCACGGTGTGATCGTAAACCAGGTCCGATCTTGAATGTCACCCGTGAGAGTGAAGTGCGTAGCAACCTCACCGCCAAGTTGGTCACTGTGTCATTCATGACTTTAGCTACACTGACACTTTCACCGCCCCTCTCCACACCCCACCCAACCCCCACCCTCCCTGGAGGGTTTCCATACACCATTGTTATCTGTGCACGGGTTCAACACGTCCCGGGCGGAGGGATGACAAACCTTCACCAGTGGTTGGTGCTGGACATGACAGGCTGGGGGTGAGGGAAGACTTTGGTTTGCCTCCTCTCACTGACCCCCTCTTCCTCACCTCCCCCCCCGTCTCTCTCTCTCGAACTACACGAGTTTCTCCTCCTGGTAGTGGGGGGGGGGGGGGGGGGGGGGCCTCATGCATTCCACACACACAGTGTGTTTTCTCTACCGTGATCCAGACAGCCTCTGTAATGAACCCCAACTCTTCATCACCAATCATTCCGCCCACGAACATGGCCCATCTGCTCATCTTTATCTCAGCCTCTCTATCACAGCCATCTGCCCACCCCCCTTCCCAAACACACATACACACACACACACACACAAACACACACACACACATACAAATCTTCCTCGTGAACCTTCACAACTCCCGTCATCAATCTACCACTATCAGGCTTTGAACACCATCTGTTAACCTTTAGGAAACACAGGACAAAGATTACGTATCAGGGAGAGAGGTAAGGCCGGACGTGGGGCAGCTCGGTGAGGTGGGCTGGCGAGGTGGGAAGTGTGGCTACGGAGGGACAGTGGAAGAAAGGGTAGGATGAGGAAAGGTAGAAGTAATGTAGGGCAGGGTCCTGGGAGGGTAGAAGTAAGGTAAGGTAGGGTCAGGGCGGGTAGAAGTAAGGTAGGGTAGGGTAGAAATAAGGCAAGGCTGGGTCAGGGAGGGTAGAAGCAAGGTAGGGAAGGGTAGGGTCAGGGAGGGTAGAAGTAAAGTAGGGTAGGGCCAGGGAAGGTAGAAATATGGCAAGGTAGGGTCACGGAGGGTAGAAGTACGGTCAGGTAGGGTCGGGAGGAATCTAAGTAAAACATAGTAAGGTCAGGAGAGGTTATAACCCCTGGGAATACCACGCCTCATCACGTGTCACCAGACTGTCATTCGTCCCTCCTCCTCCTGAACATCAACCAGGAGTCAGGAGCATAATAAACACGGCCACAAACTAGCGACCTTTACTGTAAGTTTTATAACATGTTTACGAGAGGCTGGGCGATACCAGGCGGTGTGGTGTGGTAAAAGACCGCTGGTCTCCCATCAGGCAACCACACACAAGCCTGACGCATGTTATTTGTGGAGGTTGAGGACACAGCGACATTGCTGACTGTGGTCTGGTGTTTATTGTTTTATGGCATGACACACACATGGATACTGCCTGCCACACACCTGAGCACGAAGGCACGAACCTTGTGCACGAAGATACGAAACTTACGCACGAAGGTACGACCCTTACGCACGAAGATACGAATCTTGAGCACGACGGTACAGTCCTTACGCACGACTGGGACCCTTGGGTATGAGGGTCTGAAGGATTAGGTCAAAGGCCAAGTCACCATACCCAAGGGTCGTGCCGCCGTGCTCAAAGGGTCGTACCGTCGTGCTCAAAGGGTCGTACCGTCGTGCTCAAAGGGTCGTACCGTCGTGCTCAAAAGGATCGTACCGTCTGTGCTCAAAAGGGTCGTACCGTCGTGCTCAAGGGGTCGTACCGGCGTGCTCAAAGGGTCGTACCGTCGTGCTCAAAGGGTCGTACTACCGTGCTCAAAGGGTTGCATCGTCGTGCTCAAAGGATCGTACCAACGATACCAAGTTGAGTTAGGGAACTGATAGACCTATTCTATTCTACGATATCAAGTTGAGTCTGGGACCTAATAGACTTATTCTATTCTATGATATCAAGTCGAGTCTCATGCCTGATAGACTCCTTCTATTTCACGATATCGGAACCATGATAGACCTATTCTATTCTACATCAAGATGAGTTTCAAATCTATTATACTTACTCAGTTCCACAACAGTGAAGTAAGTGTGGATCTTTCAGACTTATAACTGTTTATCATAATACCTAAGTTAGTCTGGCGGCTATCAGACTTATATGCTTTAATGATAATGATTTTGCTACCTATAAGACTGAACCTATTCCCAATATCCCAATTTGTACACCTGTTATCATACTGCACGATACCCAATTGCATCTGGGGACCAATTAAGACAATTTCACAATCCTCAGGTGACTGTGGGCGCCTATCAGACACTCAATTTAACGATAACTAGGTGAATCTGACACCTATTTGATTCCATAGCACTTTACTATCATTAACCTGAGATTGAGAAACATATGCTGTCACCTAATAAGACGATCTCGCCCGAAACTGGAAATCCTGGATGAAAGTGTGTGTTTCCACCTGACGTGTTCACCTAGAACCTAAACACCTCGTGGCACCTTCCCCTTGACAGCACCTTAGGGGCTCCTTGACACCTAGACAAGTCCTTTGGGGCTTTCCCATATACTTCAGATCCTACAAAGATGACAAAATCCCTTTTTTTTTGTCAAATTTGCTAAATTTCCTTTTCTTGTCAGGCATTTTTTTTTTTATGTCCGTCTTTTGCCTCGTATTTCCGTCTGTTTCTGCATGATTTCAGACCCGCGTCCTCGCAAGGGGGCTTCTTAGAATCAGGCACGGTCGCTAACTGTGGTGCTGTGTGTGTGTGTGTGTGTGTGTGTGTGTGTGTGTGTGTGTCTAGTTAGCTTTGATGTGGTGGGAAAGTGGATGTTTGGGGAATCCGATGCGTGGAGGGCTATAGGTATGTGGTTAAGGAATCCCAGAGCAGCTGTGGTGAGGG
>JAUTXX010000039.1:351115-366740 GCA_032273605.1 Panulirus laevicauda
GCAGAAGAGGGTGTGTTGAAATGGTTTGGTCACATGGAGAGAATGAGTGAGGAAAGATTGACCAAGAGGATATATGTTGAATAACAGACCAAAGCCGTGCTACTTCCAGTGGCAGGAAAATGTAGACCTCTTTGGAGTAAAAAACTGTTTGACATGACTGCACACCTGATCCTCAATTTATGACCTATGTGACTTATGACCACCCATACATACTACCAGAAAAAAATTAAATTGAAAAATGAAAATAATGAAAAATGAACTAAAGAATCCAATAAAATGTAAAAAGAAACTACAGAATCATATAATAAAGCTGGTTGATGAAGAATGAGATAATCATGATAGAAATTGAGTAGAATAAAAGAATCCTGTACAGGTATATGATTTTTACATGACAAGCTGACATGCTTCCGACTTATGTCCATTTTGAGATCTGAATGGTCTGTCAGACTGGAACTGACATATGTCGGGGATGGGGTGTACTCCCAAAGATGATTACTTTAGTTGCCAGAAGCAAGTTTATGATGATAATGTTGATAGCATGTTCACCATCTTCATAACATCCAAATATTTTTTATCTAACTTTTAAGGTTATTGTTCTCCTTTAGTTTTTATGATCCAGAATTTCAGAGGCTTTACTCTTCCTTTTTTTTGCCTTAGTAAATAGCACAACATCCCCACATCTTACACAAAAGTGATTTGATTTTAAAACAACTGCAACTTTAATCAAGGATTGAGTATGAAATTTGACTTTGATGTAAATTTAGACGAACTCTATTCAAAACAAATTGAATCTTGTACTTCCTTTAGTTACAAATGGAATGATGTCTGATGACGTGTTAACAAGTACTCAATGATATGAAATGTCTTTAATGTTAGCTTCAGTTTTCTTCATAACACTCATCTCAGGCACAGAGAGAGAGGTGAAAGTACAGTAAGGTGTTTTAAACATTACAGTAGAGTAAGATAGTAATACCGGAAGAAACAGTGAAAAATTGATTACCTGAAATATACATGAATGGACAGAGGGCGCTTAATAGAATTCAGTGAAGAAAATTTTGAATAAATGTGATGGAATGATAAACAACAAAGCAGTGACACCTTACTAGAGACCTCTAGGAAAAGGATCTGAGAATAAAGAAAATTTTAAAGACTTGAGATTTATCATAAATGAAAAAGCTGGATTATGAAGATCACATTGAAAAAACTGTACAGTTGAGTCAGGTAATGAGTAATATGAAATGAAAACTTTCATTCTAAATGGGGGAAGTCTGATGATAGAAATATTCATTGTACATATACAGGAAGAAAAAGATTTATACTTTTGTGCTCTGTGTATTGTAATCAAGTCTGAATGAGGGAAATCTGATGATGAAAATATTCACTGTACATATATAGGAAGAAAAAATGTATACTTCTGTTTTGTATGGTACCTAAGAAAACATGCTAGAATTGATAAAGTGAAGAGACTTCAGAAAATCCCTGCCAGCAAAATTGAGGAAGAGCAGTTAGTTATTGCCATGAAAGACTGAAAGATTAACAACTACATAGACTAAAAAGAAGAGAAAGATATAACATGATTTATGCATGGTGATAGATTTAAGGAATTTACAGAAATATATTGTAACTAGGACTGAAAACTTTACCAGGAAACATTATATTAAGTCTTCAAGAAGCCTTTATATAACAAAATGACACCCATCTATCTATCTGTCTGTTTATATCACTGATGCCCATTCTTTTTGGGAACTCCTTCATGGAGGTGGCCACAGCAAAAGTCTCCATTACCTTGTGAACTCCAGTGCCACTTCTTTTTATTTAGTGCCTCTCTCTCAAAAGGCAACTGGCAGAGACCAACTCCAGCAAACACATCAAAATTATACAAAAGCCCAACAAAAAAGTAATGGTTTGAGAAAACAAAAGGAGTGCACATAGAAGCCTTTAAAACAATATCAGACAAATTGATAAAATCAGTTCCATATGAACCCAAAATTGAGGAGTATGCAACATGTGTAGGAGCAAAGAGTAATAATATTGTTAAACAAGCAGCATATACAGTAAGTTCTTTGTGCTAGTATGCCTAATGGTAAAGATCTTGTAGCTACCCATAGGTTGGAAGTTAGATACATTAGTTTCTCTTTTTTCTTTTTCCCTCTTGACTGTGCCAAGGTATTTGATAAAGCATACCATAAACTTTTGTTAGATGATGCAGTGAAGCAAAATGTAAATTTTAAGCTAGTACATTAATCTGGGAGTGAATGTTTGACAAAGAGAACATTCTGTAATGTATTAAACAAAAACAGCTGTTTCTTTTGAAGATGATCTCATGAGATGTGCCACAAGGAACATTAATAGTTTCATTATTTTTCATAACTTAGTTAAAAAGGCAAGTACAGGATGGTGTTTAGAAGATAATGCCAGAATTAGGAAGATGTTATGACCAGAAGATAAAGAAAAAATTGATAAAGATTTGCATTACAGGTATAATGAACTGATCAGAGATGAACTTAAAAGAATGCAATAGAAAAAATAAGTGAATAAATCATGGAATGATTTGCAGAAACAAGTTGACACTTTACAAGGGACTGACTAGAGAAGACTTGGTACTGAAGAGAATGTCAGAGACCTCTGAATTGTCATAAATGAAAATCTGGAATTTGGAGATACTGTATTGAAAAGTTGTGCCTGCAAGTCAAATAGTAGGTGGTACAATGACAAGAACTTTCACCATGTGAGATAGAAGTCTAATAATAGAAACTGAGTACTGCTGTCTTTGATATTCACTAAGAAAACAAGCTAAAAATGATAAATTTGAGACAATTTAAATGCAATATTAAGAGAACAGAGTATGTGGATTGCCATGAAAGCCTGAATGAATGTGAACTTACTCATGAAAAAATAAGCAAAAGAGATATGATGACGTATGCATCCCAAGAATTTGAAAAATTGGAGAAAATGCACCAGGACTAAAAATTCATAGTATAGAAGAAATATAGTAATTCATTCAAAAGAGATTCCTTGTAATATATTGGAAAAGCATCAGACAAAAATATGATAAAAGTTTGATAAGAAAGTCAGAGAAAATTCTTATCATACTTCAAATGATGAAAACTAGTGAGTACAGAAACCTTAAAAACAAGGCTACTGAATATCAGAAAACAGTTCTTGATGAACCTAGGATTGACAGATTTGCAATGTGCTTGGAGAAGTGTAACGGAAATGTTAAATGAATAGCTTACATGGTGACAAGTGTGCACCCACCCTGCCTCATTGCAGAATATTATAGACACTCACAAGTATGTAGGTACTTTCACTTTTGCCATTTTCCTACATATCTCCCCATACCTCGCTGGTTCACTTTTGTGTTAGTTTGAATTTAAGGCTGTACAAACACTCTATTCCACCTTCCCCTATGTTATTTATGTAATTATTGCCCATAGCTTTTGTATAGATTTAGAATTTGTGTTCAAAAAAGTTTTTTTTAGATTGTTAGAAGTACTGTAGCTGACTTTTGAAGGCTCATTGTAAATAGTTATATATTTTCAATGAGTATAAAGTATGTACAGATAACGGTAGCAAGGATGGGACATTATAATGCTGTGTAACTAGTGGATGGTTATTTGTGAAATAGTGCAGGGTTATATTTTTATAAGGAATGAGGTATGTATGAGTAGTTAGCACTACCTGTGTGACTTATTTGTGCAATTTTAGGCACATGTAAACAGACCATATTGAAAACTGTTTTAAGGTATTTGATATCTATGTGCAGCAAACATTTGGACGTAAATTGTGATACTTGTACTCATAAATTCTTTGTAATCTCTTCACCTTTGAAATATAGAAATTTTTCTTTAGGATCACTAAATGTTCATCTCATTTCATCTGGTAATTTGTAGCTTTTTTTTTATTTGTTTCTTTTATTCCATTATCCATTACCATATTGTCATGCTACCCCAGTTTCTTTCATCTTTCAGTTGTTTCTCACTAACCCAGTTTCTCTCATGCTTCAAATCTTCATTTGTTTCATCTTTACTTTTCTCATTTATTGTAAAGTACAACCAAGTAATACTGCGTTAAAGTTGATTGATTGGTTTTGAGAAACTTTGACCGCAGATTATTGAAAATAGGATATCATCACATAAGTTCCTCTCATGGTAAAAAAAAATTAAGCAACTGATTTAGCAGTAAACTCTGCACTTATACCCATAAAAAAGGAAAAGATTCTATACTCACTTTAAAAACATGTAACTCAGACATCTTTTTCATCACCCCATGAATAAGATTATTATAACAGTATGCCTACTAGAGGTAATGCAGGCTTAAGTAATGTTTTCTGTCATTAAAGGCTATTGGATTATGACTATTTAATAATTTTTTCATATTGATTGCAGTATGTTCCAATTGCTTCAAAAAGATATATCACACTCCCAAACATTTTTCCACTGATCCAAATCAGTATGATGAACTGTCAGTCTGTATATGTTAAATTTTGGGAATTTAAGAGTAACTTACTAAATGGTTATATTTTACTGCATGTGGAAATCCTCCATTGCTGCAGAATTAAACAGAAAGCTGGAAAGTAGTATAATGATGTTGATGTTACTACACTCCCAAATGAATTTAACAATAGTTCAAGCATTTAGATTTGCATGGTTCCAGAGAACGTATCCCTTTTTCATTTGTCCAAGATTTCTCAGTATTCTCAAAATAATGGTTTATTTTCATACATATTTGTTATTCCCGCTCATTAATTTGTTGATATTATGTTGACTGTCATTAAAGGGTTATTACAACCTTATGTTTCTTTGACCTCCTTCTTTTAGTTAACCCTCTTCATGGGTTAATATTGATTCATAGCATAAACTTCAAAGTTTCACTAGTTTATAGATATTCATGAAATTGATTACAGTACCCATGCATATATTTCTTAAACATAGTTAGTTTGTGTTTTTAATCCATTCAGAACTTATTTTCAAGTGCAATGATATATTTTGAATTCTTTTAGAATTACAATGTTCCTAGTATTTATCATTTTTTCCAGTCATTCAGAATTTCATTCATATGATATTGCAAACCCCAATAAAGCAGTGCTTAATTTATTATGGTTTTTCATGTTTAGCAACAGCAAGTTGTCTTGATTGTTGTTTCTATACAGATAGTTGGAATTGCACAATAAGTACAATATATCACTTTGAGTGATTGGTAGTATATAAGATAGTATGATTTTTTTTTATATGTCATACTAGGCAAATACGTTGATTGCATTAATGAAGAGGAACCATAACTGACTCAGTGGGGATATTCAAGTATGTCTACTGATTTTATTGATTTTAGGGTAGATCTTGTCTAGAGTATAGTTAAAGAGTAAAACAAACACAATTTTGCTTACCATAACATGAATATAAAATCTTATGTCTCACTGATGGAAAGTATTTGCATACTCTACTTTTTCCTGAAAATTTCAGTTACAAAACCAGATCATTAGTGGCAAGGAAATGCATTGGTGAGAATCATGAGTAGATATTTAGCCAACTTATGTAGGTCAATGTTCTTTTGTCATTTCATTTTTCTGTGATTTGTGAGTAATAACCCAAAAGCTGATGAAGCTACAATCAACAATCCTGATGTAACACATTCAAACCTGGTTTTGTAAAAAATTCATCCAGAAACTTCAGGTTTGCATGCTTTTTCTTGCTATAATACAAAGTCAAATAAAGTTGCTAAAGGTACTGCTAGATTTATTGTATAGATTCAAGGTTCTTAGTCAGGATATACTTCATAAAAGATAAAGCTGGGATTATAGACTTGGTGTACAAATTTTATCTATGCTAATTTTAAGTGTGTGTGTGTGTGTCTGTGTCTGTGTATGTGTCTGTGTGTGCATTGCATTTTCGTATTAAAAAATTAAATCAGAAGTGTGAAACCTGGAATATGAATTCATCTTTAAACACCCTGGTGAAGCTATACTTCATGCATGTCTGAAAAGCATAAATTTGAGAATTTGTTGAAGCAATCACACAAAATTAAATGAAGCTGATAAGAGCTTTGTCTATAATTTCATCTTGAAATGAGCCTATATTTTGGATGTACTCATGAAAGATACTCATACTAACCTTGTGAATAGATAAGTCCAAGACCAAACTTTGCTGTACTGTTTTGTGCCATGCTTGGATAAAACCAGAATCAAATTTGGTCATGTTGTACTTTGAATGCATATACAGGTCATCAGTCAAAATTGTGAGCCCTGCACCTGAGTGCATAGAGTCTAGTATGCAACTTTTTTTTATTGTGTATACTTACACTTGATGATTAGAGGAAAATTTAATTTCCACCTATGAAATCATAAGTCGTGTAGTAGAAGCTGTGAAAGAGATATGTAAAAACATCATAGAATTGTATTTGAAAAGATGAAATTTACTGATTGGGCTTTAGAAAAGTAACCAGAAACTGAAATGAACTAATGTTTTGAGGAACATATTGATCAACCTTTTTCTTTGAAGAGAGGAGATGGTCAGTAACCTACCTATTTCCCAGTTACCTTTCCCTTACCCAGTGATCTTGGCCTCCTGTCTCCAATATTTGATGTCTCTTGTCCATTTTAACTAGTTATGTTTTGTAAATGTTGACATAAAAAAACCTTGATAGTATTATTTCATATTGCTATTTTAAATGTAACTGATATGGTACTCAGCAATTACTTCAAGAAATTATTTTTAATCCTAGGTTGTTCCTGCTTTTTAGCATGCTGCTTTCTGATACAGAGTTTTAGCATGATTTAAATCTTCTAGATTTCTTTCCTGTACATTGTTTGATAGCTGTAACTTCTAAGTGTTACTGCATAATTTTCATTACACTGTACTATGTTTTCTTTTCAAAAGGAATGCAACTGAAGTATCATAATTTATTTCCAAAAAGTATATCTGTTATTGCCATGATTTAGAGTATTATTATGTTCCTTAATTAGCATGTCATTCATGAGAATTGCATTCTATAAGACGACACTTTTGTAGATTATTTGCTGCTCTTGTCTCTTTTGAGCTGTTGAATACCTATTGTGATTGCATGACTTGGCCTCTGGTACTACAGTAAAAATTCCTAGCCTTTGAAAACCATAGCTGAAGCTGATATTCTCACGTATTGTGGTGCTGGTAGTGAAGAAGATGCAACTTCAAACGTTAGGGGCACAGAAGGTGATGGTATTGCTCATGTTGGCTTGGCCATTGCTGACACAGTGTCTCTGTGTTTCAGGCCATCATACACCCCAGGTACCTACCTGTGCTGCATCCCCAGGACGGTCTTATGATCCTATAACCCATATATCCTCACCATCCCCATCTCCTTCATCATCATCCTTGCCCTCATCTCCAGTTCACCACCTAGTATCTCCTCCTTCCCCAATTTCAAAGCCACCACCAGACCTTATATACCTCTCTGGATTGAGAGGAATAGGAATGGGTTATTCTCAGCCAGTAAGCCGCCTGGAGTTGCTGACCAGAGCTTTGACCCACCGAGCTCTAGCTGACACCCATAAACCTGAACATCGCAGTATTCTCCCACTTAACCTCACCTCTCTCGGTCCTTTTCGGCACATGGATACAAAACCTGTCCCAAACCTGAACAGCTCATACCATAGCAACAACAGGAACAACAACAACAACAACCTTACAAGTAGCACCAATAGTGGGGGATCTGTTGGTGTGCCAATGGTGCAAGCAGCCAGTAGCACTAACGGAGGATTAATGCACACCTGTCATCGCTGCGGCAAGGGCTACGGTGTGAGGCGGTCTCTCCACCGCCACCAGAAGTTTGAGTGTGGTGTTGAACCTAAGTTCATATGTCCAGTATGCAACAAGAAATGTACACATAAGTTCAACTTGAAACAGCATATGTTATCTCATCACAAATATTCAGTACATTAGATTATTTTCAGAATCTCATAGCACTGTGATTTAGACACATTTATGTATTAATTAGGGTATTTTACTTCAATGTCTTGTTTGCTTTACAATGTAACCACTGATCTCATTTGTGTTCTAGTTCCCTGAATCTTTGAAGGTCAAAGACCTTTGTGATATTGTTGTTGTTAGTACTTTTTTATGCTTTTCCAATACTATATTGTTCACTTATGTTTCCAAGTTTGCTGGTCGTGATTAGTCTGTTTAGGGTTCTGAAATTTCATTGTTTTGTTTATATGCCAACATTGCATGGCTTTGTTGTTATCCCTCCCACCCTGACCCCTTTTTTGGCTCTCTCCTGACTGGCTCTCTCTGCATGACAGGTTCATTTACTTGGTCTTCTCCCACTGTAACTAATTGCATTTGGAGAAGAATGATGGATGACCCCAAACTGCTTCTGTTGGAGTAATGTAGAGCTAACCTCTGCACACCACCTTGTCTACCTGCTAACCCCTGTGTTTTCTTGCAGATTACTTGCGTGCTTATAACCTTGTGAGAGCTGGTTTCCCTGGCCTGTTGCCCCCCCGGATGTCCACGGATATCCTGGCCCGTCCCCCCCCTATAGGCCTCCCTCTGCTCCTCAAAGGCCGAGAGAAAGTCAGCCCTAAATCCATGTTGGGCTACCCCTTCTCAGAAAGCCCTAAACAATTTGCCTGTGAGAAGTGTGGTCGCACATATGCCTCAACAGGTAACTTAAAACGGCATAAGAAATATGAGTGTGGAGTGGAGCCTCAGTTTTCTTGCCCAATCTGCAAGAAAAAATTCCAACACCGTCACAGTGTAAAAATCCATGTGTTCTCCACACATCGCAGTGAGGCAGGAGAAGGTGGCCCTCCTGATGCAGCCAAAGATTCACCTGCAATCTTCCCCACCTCTGAAGGAATGGCTGCTGTAGGACCAGGACCATGTAAAGATGAGTTCTTCCCAATTCCTCAGGAGGCCAATGCACCCACAACCCAAAATCAGGATGGTTAGATGTGAGCTTGATAAGTATATTATGGTTAAAAGCAAAGTTGAAACATTTGCAAAAAGATTGCTGTAATTACTGGAGAGCATGATGGAATATTTCAACTAGAAATGTGGAAGGCAGGATGGAATATATCAACTAAAAAAATGGAAAGCAGGAAGGAGTATTTCAACTAAATATGTGCCTGAACCCCAGTTATGCTCAGGGGTAGAATATTATGTATCCAGATTTTTTATGTAGTTGAATTAGTTTTCTGAGCATTGCAAGGTTTCAGATGGGGAGAGATTCCAATCAACTTAAAGCCGAAGCTTTCATTGAAATGTATCCGTTAAGTTAGATTGTTTCCTGAAATGGAATGGTAAATAAGATGTTGTTAGATACTGCTTGTAAGGTTGAAAATGCACACACAGAATGAGAATTTATTGTATATTCATAAATTACATTGAAATTAAGGAACCTGATGCTTGTCTGTGATGTAATGCTGAACTAAGGTTATTGAGTTCACAGTGACAATAATAGATAGATAGCCAGTATGAGTACAGTAGGATGAAAATGACTACTGTTATCTTCTTATTTCAGTCTGTGTGTGCATTAGTTATGTACTGCCAAACTATAATGAAATGTGTATGAAAATCCAAGTATTTTATTGGAACTGTTCTTCACTTTTCAACTTTGTAATTCAGCATTTCTGAAAAATTAAAGATTCATATGAATAGGCTTGGAAACATAAAATTGACTATAATTCAGCATTTTGCTCACTTCAGTATTGCACTGAATGGGAGTTCATGCTGCAACTTCAAGCACCAGTTCCTATTGGCAGTGTATTTCGTGTAATGTACTGTATATCTCTATGATTATTGGTTAATTGTTGTGAGGTTCAGAGTGTTGATGAAGGCATAAATTTAGTGTATATTCACTAGTGGGGGCATGTAGACAGAGGGATGTCTGATTTTGTATTTCTTTGTTTGCCATCTGTTGTGCATCAACCACTACATGGGGTACTATGAAATTATATAAAGGGAAATAGAAGACTGACACCCCTTTGGCTATGTTTTAAGTGAATGGAATGCTATTATCAAGATTTCACATTTCATGTTAATATCAGATTATTCAACAGGCAGTGCAAGACAGGACTCATCATATTCAAACATACTAAGGATTCCTTGAAAGCTTGATTTATACATAAAGCATGAAGCAGCATTATCGTGCCCATTCTCTTGTGGTGACTCAGGGATTATTTTCTTTACCAATCATGGGCATAGTTTTTGATCTCTTGTAACCTTTATTTGGAATGACAGGCTACTAATATTGTAAGACTCAGGGTACAAGTACAAATGAAGCCACTGTCAGTTTATTCCATTAAAGTAAACGTAATGCTGCTGCTAGAATAGGCATTGAATGTAGCACAGATACAGTCAAATACTTATGTGCCAGTATAGATTTACCAATAGATTTTCCTTTTATAAGTGTGTTGTAGGTGCTACATAGTCAAGTTTAGTGTCAAACATCACATTCTCAGGGACTGCATGCATAACCAATACACAGAGTTGTGATAGACTCGACAACTGGTGCCTGCTTATTATGGCCAGACAGCCTTAGAGTTGTCTGTGGCTCCTTCCCAACCTGCTGATCCTAGTCAGATTATGAATCCTAGGGTGCCACAGCCATTTAGAATTATTTTATATATGTTAGAGGAGTGGTTGTGGCATCCCATTTTTAAATAGTATTTGTATCAGGGCATATTATAGACCATTATATTTGCACATTTGTTAACAGAAATGTCTGGTAGTTAGACAATCAGGTTTGAAGGATTTCTCTGGTGGTTAGAGCTGAGCCATGATGTAAGCGTCCATGAAGTTTATTTTTGCTCAGGAACCTGGCTTATTTGTAGCTGCCAGAGGAAATCTTTTCTTGTTGGTATGTATTTGCATTATCATAAGCTCAATAGCACAGTATATAATGGAATATTAATGCTAGTTACTGTTTCTTGTGAAATGCTTTAGGCAAGGTTCCATTACAGTCTGCATATGAAATGGTGTACAGTATTGTAAGTATTGCACCTAATGTTACCTTGTCATAAGCTCTCTGTTAAATGAATTACAACGAAGAGTTCCTCAACATTGTGAAGATTTTTGCAACTAATACGGGTATAATGCAGGTATATATTTGTCAGAGTCTAGCACCACTCTATGTAACTGTCCTGTCCTGTACTGCCTTGCAATGTTTGTTTATATGATTCCAGCCTGTGCCCCTCCAAGAAGTGATAAAAATACTAAAAATATATGATGAAACACTTAACATTGAATTGACCATTACTGTGCTTTTCAAGTCATTTCTTAAAAAGTGGTTAATGAAAATTTTTTGTTGGTAGTACCATAAACCTGCTGATCACTTACTCGAGCTTATTTGCACACTGATTTGATTTATGTAATTTGAACACTCAGATATGCAGTACAGTACATGAGGCATTCAATGTCTGGAGTTTCAGGATAGTTATGTATAGTTGATCATAAATTTCATCAGTTTAAAAATACTTCTATTGTTTCATTAATGTATAGACTATTTTGAGTAGTATTCAAAACTGGTATGCCTTATAATGAAAGTTCCTGATGCTAGGATAATTTATGAGTTATGAATGTTTTAAAAAAATGCCAAGCAACCACCAAACATACTTCTGATGCATATGAAGGTGCTGATATAACAAAATGCTCAGGCCAAGTGCTTGGTTATAAATGATTTGCTAGCCATAAGATGAATTTATATTATTTCCTTATTCCTGGAGGTAGATTAACAAAAATGATACAGGATAACTATTCAGGGTAGTCAGAGAAATTAAGAGTATGTGCCAATTTTTCACTCTAGTTCTGATTACCTTAAAGTTTGAGATCTTATTTAACCAGCCATTTTGTAACTGGAGAGAAAACCACTTAACACAGCTTAATGAATGATGGCTAATTAGTACAACCTGACTGCAGTACAAATAAAGCCTGTGTCAATCTTGTTACGATTGTTCAGTATTGATTGATGTAACATTTATAACAGGGCATCTATTACTGCTCTATGGCATTGGTAACAAGAAAAGTTAGAAGGCATTGTCTGACCTTGGAGGGGCCAAGAAATCATCATAGAGATGATAATTAGTAAGTGAAATATTTCTCCTGTGAACTGGGACTGGCCTCTGAGCTCATTAAGTTATTCCTTGTCATAATGTAGCAGTGAAGTACATACTTCAGGACACAACTTTATGAGTTTTTGAGCTAGTTTCATTTTGCCCACATGATTTAACATATTTCAAAGTTCCTTGTATATACTAACACATTTTAAATGGTAAATATTTAGTAGTATTCAATTTATTTGTTTGTTTATTTTGACAGACTTCCCTGTCAGAGCATTACATGTGTGAAGTAATCTCTGATATGATTTTTATGGATAGGTTAGTGCAAGTATTTCCTGTTGTGCTTTTATCTCTCTACATATTTATTCTTTCAACAGTATCTGTAGGTATGGTCCAGATTCTGCACCCTGAAGTGTTTACTTTTTGCACCTGGATTAGGTGTTAACAGTTCCCAATTAATGTTAGTTCCTTTATATTGATGGGTCGTTATCAGAGGAAAAAGTACAATATTTTCATGCACAGTAGTATTATGAGTTTTGGTTAGATATCCTAGAAAATATGTTTTATACAGTGATTTGATTAAGTAATGAAAAGTTCCTGTTCTTGAAAAAGGAGCTTTTGATACCATAAGATTAACTAAAGTATATTTTTACCTGCCTATGAATAAAGATTAATTTTTAACAGAATTAACCACTTGAAATCTATAATAAAGAAATAACCCATATGCCAGTATATTGGTCAGTGCTACTTTATATATTGAATTGTGTTTCTGTATTTCTGTAAAGTTTTAAGTACTGTATTGCATTCCCTATTTCAGACGTGTCCACTGTAAATTACCCTTAGTGATAGTATTACAGGTAGTGTAATTCTGTTGGAACAGCATATGGTGTGGCTATTATAGTTGTTCAGAAAATTGAATAGCATTATATCGGAACATGATACATTCATGTAACTTAAATGAAATGCACATACAATGGAATGATAAACTACTAGTGTCTACACATACACACTGAAAGCATATTGATATTATACAGTTATTTTACTTTTTGTTATTTTAGCAAAAGATATATCGCCATTTTCAACAAAGTGATTTTTTTGTAGTTACTCTACATTACAGTTATATGTCCTGCCAAACATTCATTTGTATATTACCATGATATCAGCATGCCTCAGAATGCCTCGGTCAGTCATATTCAAGGTATATTTTGTTATGTTTATTGTTACTACTTCTCTGACATGTAAATGAGGTTGGTTCATGTCGCATTAAGAACATTTGCCATGTTATGCAGTTTGTGCAGATGTTTAGTAAACTCAAAAGAAGAGGGTATCAAATAATGCAGAGCCTTGAAATCATACCCCATGATGCACTGTCAGACAACTGTCCACAAGTATTACAAATGTACCTGTATTTGTAATTCCTTTAATGTAAAAATCCGCAACTATTCAGGAAAAAATATTGTAATAATAACCAACACATTTGCTATCCACAGACAAAACAAAGACTCGGGCATCCTTCCCAGGAGTTTATATGAAGGCATTTGTCAATCTACCTCAGTTGTGATTCAGTATCATTTTGGATGCTTTTGTGTAAACTGTTGGTTTAGGTTTTTGGTGGCATGAAAAATTACAATCTTCTATATACCTCATCCAGGCAACAAATAGAGCATACCTCCTCATTCAAGCTTGATAGAATAGATTAAAACCTGCTTCTTACAGATTAACTTTTGTAAAAACCTCTCGATAATGTAGTGATATATGACACTGATTTATATTGCCATCCAGTAAGCCTCAAGAATTAGCATCTACTGGTAACACCTTCAAAGCCATATGCAGTGAGGAAGTTTTACTGGATTGGAATTACAGAGACATGCTAGTTCTGGTTGCCAGTGATGGAAGCTTGAAGGATAAAGCTATCGTATAAATGAGCACCAACTCCATTATCATTTCTGACAGTTAGTGTACACGTGTTTATGCAATATATAGAAATTGTGGATTTTTGATATTACCAACAGAGAGGTTACAAGTCCTACGTGTCTTCCCCGCTGATGTCATCACCGTTGTAGCTAATGAGTACTATGAATGCATGGTGGTAGGGCATTATTTTTATAGTGTGGGCAGTTGCCACTTTACTTTGCATTAATAAAAATATCATGTTTAGAATATTTTGGTTTGATTTTCCTTTCAGGTAATGTTTTAACATATTTTATTTTTAAAAGAAAATTGAATATGCAGCAAAATATAGTATGCCATTGCTTTGTATAAAGAAACTGCAGTTAATACTTTTGATGCTGTATTAGTTATGTGAATGTAGGTATTGTAAATTACAAACTTCACTACAGATGAATTCAATAAATGAATAAAAGCAGCATATGAAGGGTAAATGAAATGAAGAAATGACAAGTGAGTTATGCACTTTGTTATTCACCATACTTTGATAACTAGCCCAAGATACTGGATTATATATTACACCTATTTAGTTGTACTTTAAATGTGTTGATTGCTGTGACAAAAATGAGTGTTAATGTCTGGGAAAAAGGATATATGAGAGAAAGGTGAAGGGTGTTCAAACTTTATGGGAGTATTGTTAGGGTATTGGAAAAATTCTGAGAATTACATTAAATGATGTACAATAAAAATTTATAAGAATATACTTGTTTGTGAAAGATTTTGTGTCTGCATTTTACTGGCTGCTTCCTACAGTACAGTAGGTTTCAGCAAGCAAAACACTTCCACACAGCCTGAAATTGGCACTTCTCGAATTCCTCCACAAACACATCTGTCTAACATATCCAGAATTGCTGGACTCTGCCTATATGGTTATCCCATGGGTGAAAAGTCACTTTCAGGAGGTTCTATTATCATCAGTGGATAAAAAGGTGTACAATCTTGTCAAGGAACTTTTCACTCCAAAGGAGTCCATCATATCCCTGCTTCTGCATGTAGTGCAGCCTTGATGCTCCAGGAGCCCCACAAAAGAAGTCATAGGGTTGTCTAATTAAACTGAATGAAAATATCCCTCCCTCCATTTCATCTCAGCATCCCTAATTTACTTTATTCAAACACATGTTTAAATCATTCTCAATTAGTGATTTCTTGGAATAATGTATTTCAAATTTTCTTATTCCTTAGTGTTCATGCCAAAGTACATTACAGTTTTTAAAGCACCACTTAAACTGTCTGCATGTTAGAATCAAATAAAAATTTCTGTAATATTCAGTAATGCAGGAAGACCTTTCCATTCATATAACTTCATTGCTTTTTATATCATTATCTAAGCCCCCCCCAAATTCCTTATGGTGCTTACTTTCAAACAGGGGAAATATGTTGACATGAGGACAGAGGAATTACTGGGGAATGTACATGGGTGATGTGTATTGATAATGTGGCACTTGAAAAAAATAAGAATGGATGAATAGTTTTGGATTAATGTCAGAAGTTATGTATTCTGTTGTATAGGGTTAAAGTGGATGGGTCACAGCTTGATG
Organism: Panulirus laevicauda; assembly: GCA_032273605.1. Taxonomy (NCBI): domain Eukaryota; kingdom Metazoa; phylum Arthropoda; class Malacostraca; order Decapoda; family Palinuridae; genus Panulirus; species Panulirus laevicauda. Next base: position 366,635 of record JAUTXX010000039.1, read on the forward strand.
GAAGAATGGAAGAAACAGTTTTGAATATGTAATAGGACTGAACAACACTAAGAAGAGTTATGCAGTCCAGATGGGGATGCCAAAGTTTCTCAGATCTTTGGAAAAA
>JAUTXX010000039.1:366840-379432 GCA_032273605.1 Panulirus laevicauda
GGAAAGAAGTTATTTAATAAATAAAGAGATAGATTTAGAAAAGACATGAATTTAACAGGAAAGCTCTCTGGGAATTTCGACTTTGCATGGAAGATCTGTGTGTGCTGTTGATAACTTGCATAGCAGTAGTGTGTAATTACCCATTTGAACAGAACAGAGAATTATACACTTGTAAGGATCATCTCAAACTTTCTTTACCAAGTTATTAAACCTTTGTAAACTGACAGCATTTACTGAATCTTTGATTATTTTATTTGTACCAACAATTATTAAACGTTTGTAAAGTGACAGCATTTACTAAATCTTTGATTATTTTATTCCAACCATTTACTAAACCAGTACTTCACAACCTTTTTGACTTTTTGCCGAGTTTCTTGTGGTCTGGTACTGCATTTCTAGAACTGTTCCCTGTCATTATCATCTAGCTGATTTAAAAACTTGAAGGCTATTATCAGGTTCCCTCATCAATTCTCACCTCCTTGGTAGTCATCTTTGTATCCCATAGACCCCCAGTCCTATATCATGTACTTGATGTAGTTTCCCTGCTCTAAACCGTATGTCAGAACTCAGGTGCGGTGACCTAACAGGTAAGTCATAAACTAATTTTGCCATAATATATGTTCTGAGTAGTTTTCTGAGCATAACCTTACCCAGAGTTGTTTAATAATGATATATTATGCTGAGGCTTGCATGGCCGCTCGCTGTGTCGTCTGTGTGTTAACATCTGGCACCTTGGATGTGCGGTTTCTTGAGAGTGAGTGGTATATTTCCACGATAATATTGTACAGTATATTAAGATAAATTTTGTGTTAGGAAGGTTTTCATATTCAGCAAGTGTATTACATACTTTTAAGTTAATGATTCCAGTTTCTCTGATACACTAATGTCTGTTATGTAATTTTCAGCATTAGAGATAAGATATCTCGTTCTAGCGCATGTATTTTCTTATCATAACGAACTGAGTAGACATAAGTTGCCATTACTTTGTTTCATTGCAGGGCTGAAGCGGACTTTTGCCATAATATAATGTACCCAGGCCATATTACTTATTCTTTAAAATAACCCGGTACCTGACAATGCAATTAGATTTGTTTGTTTTTCTAGGATTATGCATATGTCTGGGTACTGGGAGATTGTATAAACTTAGTGTAACTTTTAAAGTTATCTTCCAAAGTATCAATTCAGTAAGAATGTCAGATACTGCCAAGATATCAGCCTTTAACTTGTACAAATTTGGGTCTTGCCCTCCGTCCCTGTTTACTTGGTAACCATGGAAACTCGACATTCATGTGATAAAGTTACATGCCAGGGAGGGAGTAATCCCCTCCTCGAAGATGATTTGCGCTTGACGTCGATACCAAAGTTACCAAGAAAGCCCCTCTCCCTCCCCACACTTTTTTCTTTTTTTTTTTTACGTTAGAGGCTCCAGTCACATACAAAGGTTTACTTCAAAGCCGGCCGTAATTGAAATACTGAGGGTAATGAAGGGAAAAAAAGACAAGGGAGAGTATTAACGATTTGTGATGGAAGTGAAAAAAAATCTGTCAAAAAAGTATCAGGTCATAGTTAATGGGAAGCACATATGTAGGTAGAAAGTTCCAAAGCTTCGAGGTTAACAAAACGGCCCTATGTTGTATTGCCGATGGCCACACCATAATCATGTGACGACGCCGTAGCTTGTCGAGTTTTGCGTGGTCTAGCTAGTATTGGGGGGCACGCAGGTAGCCAGCTCTCAGGAACAAAAACCAAAGTTATATCTATAGAACAGGGAAAGTGAACCAACATTGCGTCGTTGGGCAAACGGGTCAAGAGGCAGAGACACCCAAAATATTAAAGCAATACTTCATCCAAGGACATATAAATCCTTTGTATAACGGAGCGACTGTTCAGAAGAAATTTGGATACCCAAGTAGAACTTCCAGTTTCATAGAGGTAGACTTATCTAATTTTGTAATGTGGAGTGTCCAAGATAGAGTGTATGTTATAGTAATACTAGGTATGTTCTCAGTTAATTCATGGGATTACAGAACCGTTGAAGGAGTGAGTAGAGTTGGGAGAGATTTTTCAGTGGAAAGAGCAGAAAGTGGGTATTTGAAGTACATTAAACTAATCCAGATCTCGTGTACCCCACACATATTCTGTTCAAGTCTGAGTTTATGTAGGAAGTTGTATCGAAACGAGATGGAGATCGAACGGGAGAAGAAGCAGAACTGAAGGATGTGGAGGAATGCAGTGTGGTTCTTTGTAGGAGAGGAAATCGTTGATAAAAAGAAAAAAAGTGTAGGGGAATGACAGAAACTTGAAGGGCACCGCTGATAACGGAAAATGGGTAGAGGCTGATCCATCAGCAACCACAGAGATTGATCGGCCAGAGATGCAGTTAGTTATAAGAAATCAATGTGATGAAGGAAAGCCAGAGGAGTGGAGCTTACAGTTGAGACCCCAATTCCACATCGTTAAAAGCTTTGGATATATAAAGGGCAACAACATATGATTCTCTAGAATCTTTCGGGAATGATGTCCAATCATTAGTAAGAGAAAAGTAATGTCATTAGTGGATCTTGCCTTACGAGGGAGTTTTCAATCTTCGAAAAAGCGCCCTTCAGGCCAAATTTGGAGTAGCAACACATTCCTCCAATCTCCGAGTTACACAGCTAATTCTTGAGCCACCTACAAAGGTTTTGAATTATATCCAATTGGCATATGGGTCTACAATAAAGGCCGTAACTCCACTTCTTGAAATGAGAAAAGAACACAATTGGTACTTATGATGGGGTGGCTGTCATGTAACACTAACCCTTAAATGCAGTGGAATCATATTTTCCTTACGGTTCAAATATCTTTTGGAGTTGTAAACAGACACTGGATAAGAGCTTTTGATAATGAACCAAGACTGAATGTCAGCAATGGAACACAAGAAGGGGAGGAAAAAGTGCGAGATAAAGTTTTGATCAGTTCTGTGTATGCCTATATAGGCTCTGCAAAATGAGATGTTGGTTGAAAAAGCGAGTAAGTAATCATTAATGACAGTTATTTTTCCACTGTATACAGATTACCAATTAATCAGAGATCAGGAGATGGCTCTTTGTTGTTCTTTCCCCAAAGAGAACCGCTAGGGGTCAGTGGTACTAATTAGTAAGACAAAACAATTTTGTCCGGATGGATCCTTACATAAACACCAATGTTTATTGAACATTATTTATTTGATTAGAGTCCCTTGTTTCCCCTCGCTGTAAGTTAAGAGATTATATACTTTGGATAAAAAGAAGTTAACTAAGCATACTAGGTAAGGGAGACTGCTTGTATGTAAAGAACCGCCTGACAGAGATGCCTCTCACTAACCCCTGATCTTACTCTTTGGGTTGGCTGAATTCCCTCAGTGGGGTAGCTGGTTCTTGGCAGCTTTAGGTTTAGAAGAAAGTAGTATGGAAACTTTGGCTTAGTGTGTAAGGCCACACAGTGAAGGGATTTCAGAAGAAACGTCTCCTTATCTAAGGGATTTGTATTCGAGCTTTTCTTTAGTGTTCTTGGTCAACAGAAGCAAGGTTTAGAGGATGTTCATATTTATTTGTGGCACAGTCCACATAGTAACTAGGTTTAAAGGGTTTTCTGATATTCATTCCATCAGAGTAATTCAAGCGGATTGGATTTAGTTGACCCATGAAGAGAGTAAAAATGAGAAGCAATCTCACGAATATATCAACCTTGTTTTAGACGTAAGGCATTTTGTCATAATTCTTAACCCAGTGGAGTGTGACCTTATGACCTGACCAAAGTTTTTTTTTCAATCATTATAGTTATTGGTGTTTTCAATATTTTTTCTTCGCCGGTGTCATCAACTTGAACAGCAGAGTTCTAAGTGGGAATTTGAGTTTCAGACTGTTTCTAAGTCTTCCTAGGTTTGTCCTCCACCTCCTGTGATGCATAACACTAGTCCTTGACATTTCACCCAGCAGGTCGGCTGAAACTAATGCTTGACATTTATTTTTGGTAATGATGACGTGGCTCCTTTTGGCTCCCACATTGGCCTTGGGTGTAATGTTCATTTCTCTCACTAACTGGGCAATTTTTGAGTTTCATTATGTGATTTAAACTTATTTAATTACTAATGTTAACGTAATGAAGTATATAGAAACGGCTAAATATACAGCACAATACTTTTCCACAACTCTATTTATGATAATTGACATCCTTTTCATATGTTGACTGCGAAGGACTTAATTCTGTAGTACAGTAATGGTCACAACCGAGATTTATTGCTAGGTACTGATCAGTAATTTCAATAATTCCGCATCTCTCCTGGAATTTCTGAGCCTAATGTAATTGGATTTAGCTTTAATTTGCAAAGAAGGACCAATGATATGTTGCAAATGAAGGAAACATCTTGAAGTGACACATTATAGAAGAGTAATACGGAGAAACCAATTCCAATCTGCGCAGTTTTCTGCAGCACCTAGCATGGTGATTCTGTAAGTAGCCTACAATAGGTTCATAGTGATCATGACACGCATGAACCATCTCTTCTTCATTGAAGTAGCATTTTAAAATCATTTTGAAAAAAAAAGAATGTAACAGAGCTAATGATAACGATAGACCTTAAAACTGTGGTCTGTTTATGTACTTAGAAGTGTAGTTATTAGGGAATTATGATGATACAACCAGTTTGCTGATATTTAATCATGTTTCATATGGGAAAAGAGTACAGTGAAAAGAAACCGATATTCCAGATTCAAGATTAAATGGGTACATGAAATACAAAGGGGAAGCTAATCCACCAGAGGTCTGTGTGGACCACTGGCTTTGGATTTTTTTTTTTTTTGTTGAGGGGGAGGGTAGCTCACCTTTCCAGCTTTAGCTGGTTAACATCACGATCTGAAACTTTGGTGAAAAAAATGTTCTTTTTGTTTCCAACTTTTAAAAAGTGGTGATACAGATTTGCTTGTACTTATGTAACCTGTCCAAGGAACCAAATAGCATCAAATCTTCTTTTAAAGCACATGTAGATATATGACACAAGCTAACTACCTTCCTTCAACTGCACTCTACTTCTACTAGCCTCAAAGGGTTACATCTACTAACAACATCGACAATGACATTGTGAATCCATGGCCAAGAAGTCTGTCAGAATGAAACAGTATTTTTATAAAATATAGTCTTCAAAATTCCTCAGTTCATGAAAATAAACTCTGCGATATCACTCCGATGCATCTCTTCTGTGATTACTCTTTGTGCATTAAGGGGATAGAAGTTTACAATGGAGTTGCGCCACCCCTTAACCTTGCATATGCATCACGTCTTAACTTTATGCACACTCAAACACAGGCCTTCGTGGTGGAGTGATTAATATTACTGACCATGAGTCAGCACGGGCCTGCTTAGGGTCGGGCCCGCATGTATCCGAATTCTGGGCGGGGCTGTAAGCCCACACCCAACCCATACGTTCATTCTTCCCTTGGGGGCTGGTCGATAAATGCGTATCTCGCTTAGGCTGGGTATGTATACTGTATAAGTATATACACAAAGAGCAGTAAAGACAATGTACAAAACGTAATAATGATTATACGTTTCAGTTCCATTGTAGTGTCTCCACATAATAGTTTAGTAAGAGTATGGGGAATCCCACTCTCAGCCCTTTTAAGTTATTCATACATGGAATATTTTGAAATCAAGATACTTTATAACATCCTACCGAGTAATATCATATGGTACAGGTGTGTTTCTGATACTCTTTGACTGTGGCCTATTGCTATTTCACATCGAAATATCTCAAACTGTAAACAGAAAGCCTGACAGAAAAAAAAGCTTACATCATGATAAAATTTTGTTTTCCAGTCCCTATTCCTAGGGGGGAAGAATGCTAACCACGTATCTACTGCGTGTCCTTGAAGGCGACTAAGTGCAGTGGGAGCGGTGGTTTGGCAATCTTCCCCTCCAGTATCATTACCTTCAAAAGAGGTAATAGACGAAAGAGATAGGTGAGGATATATATATTTTTCACTATGGCCCAGTCGTCTGTTCCTAACGCTCCCTCGCAAACGCGGGAAACAACAATGAAGTATGGAATGAAAAAGTTTCTCCAAACAATGATTAACTGAATATTCAGAAAGATGGGTACTAAAAACTGGCTACCTCTTGCTGTGTACAGCCAACAGCCACCGCCCAATGAAGGCAGACACTTAATAAGCTAAATGCATTTGACTGAGTTAAGAAAATCTGATCACACATGACCTTCCCTGGTGCTTACTACTTTCGCTTACAGATATGCATTATTTAAATCTGTTGGCTTCCTCATGATACATAATTTACAAATAAAATTCTGATATGTTGTTGTTCGCTGATCCTGCAAATTTATCTTAGATCGTCGTGCGCAAACGCAAGAAATCCGGTCAAATGATTGACCGGATCTGGTAGTCGAGGCCAATTTAGGGTCTGTATGGGTTGGTCAGGGTAGTTCCCTGTGAAGCTGTTGCTCATGGAAATGTCAACTGAATTCATTAACCTTGCATCACTGGCTCATAAGAATATTCGATAGATAATCAGCAAACAGCAGCAACAAACTAATCAGTTTAGTGATACATTTAGTAACCTTGCAACTTCACCAATAATCTAAAATGATGATGATGATAGGTGGAACAAAATAGATATGTAAAGTAGGTCTTGCTTCAATGAAGCTATGTATGATGGTGGTATTTGCAGGTATGGACACATCTGACCCATGTCATATAAACTTAACGATCAATTTACAGCATCAGGACTGTAATCTTGAGCGTCTTATGTCTTCTATGTAGAATTCCATTATCATAAATACTGCTGCATGAATAAGATGCCTGTTAGAAGCAGGTAGATATTTAATTATTGATGAGTGAGCGTGGCCCTGCGTGGGTCCAAGACAAGGTTTAAAACTGCCGCTTGAAACCCACACTGTGTTCCTCGGTTAAGTTAAATTGTTTTGTAAGCTCTGTAATGTGGACCGCTCATGAGAAATCTTCGTGTCGAGATTTCATATCATAGTATTTTATACGTAATCTATAAATGTTTACCAGTTGTCTTAAAGGCAAACTACCCGTCATTAAATAAGGATACCTTTAAAAATCGACCGAGGAAGCGGAGTGTAGTATAGCGCCATTTTCCCAATTGTTTGCACTACTTTGTCATTGGTTCCAACACAATTTGGGAAGAGAAAACATTTATTATGATTTCGAAATTCCCAGAATGAGACTAGTGGGATGTAAATTTTACTTAGTGTCCGAATAAGGCAAGGGAGACACCAAAACCTTCGAAATAGAGGTAGAAAGTCGGAAACATAACGAAAAGAACGCTTAGTATTGGTTGTTTTTGAAGACTGTGCGAGCGGCGGCGAGGGCAGTTGACAAGTCTTGGTGAATGAGGATCACCACCGGTAGCTCGTGTAATTCCCTCTGGGATCAGTGAAGCTGGGTGGTCTGTAGACTAGGATACAAGTTTGTAGTTGGTTGTGGTCTCCTCGCGTCTATATGTATGTGCGGTTGCCCCTGGTGACGGGGGTGGTGGCAAGCTGCAGACATTGGGCGCATAGCGAGCAAGCACGCTCTCAAAGTTCCTGTGTCTGGCAAGAACGGCTGTGCTGGTAGTGGTGCTCGCGGCGGCCGTCGAGCCAACAAGGGTTCTGGAGGGGCAGGAGGAGGAGGAGGCCCCCGTGCCGACTTGGTAGGTCCACCAGCCCCCAACAGTCCCCTTGCATCGCCTCCCACCATGAACCACGTCACGCAGCCGCCCACCCCTGACAAGGACCTCGAACTCATGGATACTCAGGAAGGTAGGAAGTCTCACCATGTATGTCCTATTTTGCGTAGGGATTAAAAAAAAATGGGGAGTGAATTTGGAAGGATTCATTGCCAAAGCCTCAGAGCATGTTGTTTTTGGTTGCTGCATCAAATCTGGTATTATTAAGTAGATAGGGAAGATCATGGTGAATATAGGGTTTAGAGATGCAAAGAATTGTGAAACATTAGAAATTAACAGAACCTCTCCAGACCTCCATGACAGCTTACATTTACCATATTTTCAATTTTGTTTGGGACTAAATCTAGCTCCTCATTGTTATTAGCTGTGGATATTGAGTAATTTTCCTTGTAAGCTGGTAAAGTGTTTATAGAAAATTAACAAATTGCAGAGCGTTATGTATTTGTGAATTATAAGGTAAACTACCATTTAGCTGTATCACTGTTAGCTTTTGATATTGAGTTATTTAGCTTGATAATATAGTAGTTAGAGAACATAGTAATAGTTGAACATGATTTGGATCATATATTTTTAACTTATTTGGCTGACGTCAGGAAGGCCGTCATCACTTCATCATTTTTACAACACAAAAATATTAAGACATAATGCTGGTGTAGCATTAACAGAACTTATATCTCCATTAAGTTGCATTTAAGGCAAGCAAACCTGCCTTTGTTGCTACACTTGAAAAAGTATTTGTTTAGAGGCACCATAGAATTAGCATATGAAGTTGGAAGAAATGCATATTAGTAAACTTCTTATGCGTAGCTGAAGTGATTTAGATTGGGGAATGTGCTTTAGAACTTGCGTTGTATGATGTGATAATGGGTAACGATAATGGAGGGCTATGATGATTTGGGAAAATGTACGTTAAAACGTAAGGGAAACCATTTTTCTTATCATCACCTCCCCTGGGGTTAGTGGGATCGTTGTTGCTGTGGCATTAAGCTTGCACTTGCTCATTTCATGTTCTCCCAAAGTGCTTGATTCAGGGTTTAATGTTACCCTTTAATTTATTCACCAATTTTGCTGAAGATACTTTCCATGGCAGTTTATTCCATTTCCCAGTTATTTTACGTCAGTAAATCTTGATCTCCATCAATTCTGTATCTGTATTCAGTTATGTCAGTTTGGTACTTAGGAAAGTCATGTTGGTTATGTCTTGCTAATCCATGTACAATTTTGTATACTTCAGTTAGGTTACATCTTATGCACATCATCCCTCGTGTCACAAGATTGGTCTTTTTTAATCTTTCATCTAAGCTATTTTTTTTGCTATTCCCCTTATCAACCCGTCTCACCCAAACACAGTAAAGGAATATTAAATAGCTAAGTGCCTTAAGTGCCTCGTAACCAAATGCTCGACCAAATCCATAGATCTTTGATGAATGTCACTCCACTATCAAAATCCACAAACTCACGATTCTATTGATATATAATTCATTTATATATATATATCAGTCGCTTGCAGATGAATATTGAGGGATACATTTAATATATAAAGATATTTTGTAACTTCTATGGGGTGTAAACTATAGAATTGCCATTGCTTATGCCCATCTTGCAAGCACTCCAATTCTCAGGCTAATTTGTGAAAGTTCTGTGTATGACTGGGCCTATGATGACATTACTGGTTCATTAGACCCACAGCAGTTTGGAAACAAGAAGTCGTTCAGCACTTCCTTGTCAGCCTCTTAGACTTCATTTACTGCAACATTGAGATACATAAGATCTCAGTGGCAGTCTCCTTTGTAGACTCCATTAAGGCTTTTAACTTTGTCTATATCTCTAACCCCATTTCCTCTGGGAACTTCCATCAAGGGGATGGCCTCGGCAAGAGTTTCCGTTTATCCCTGTCCATGCTTTCTTCCACCATTTTCCTCCCCCAGGACTCTTCTATCCTATTTGCTCATGTCACAGGTGGTTTTCCTAACACACCAGCCCCTTTGGTCGTACTGTCATGTACTCTCCGTGTATACTCCATGTCTTGCTTTTTTTCCACATATTCGAACCACCTCAAGGTATTATGTTTCACTCACTCTACCACTCCACAGTTTATTCTTTTTGCATTCCCTGCCATACCAAATCTCTCATGTACACCTTCATTTCCTTCTTTCTTTTCATCCAGTCATACCAAATGCTCCTCTCAAATAGCTCATTCCCAAAGCCTGGATTCTTGACCTCTGTAGCTCATTCCATGTCTAAGTTTTGGTTGCATAGGCCAGGGTTGGGAGGATTATGCTATCCCTTAATCCTTTCTTTACTTCCAAACTTACACCTCTGTCCTTCTTTATTTAACTTGATCAACTGTAATATCATCATAAAGAAAGCCATTGACCTGGGACTTTGGGGATGCTTTGTCGTGGTTGGTGGACTTCCTGAGTGGGTGACACCAAGCCTTTTTTTTTGTGTGTGGGGGGGGATATGAATGTATTACTTTTATCTCCTCATCCTATTTACCCCACAGTTTCCCTGGTATATCAAGCCCCCCTTTTTTTATGTTGGAGGTTCCAGTCACAAACAAAAACCGCAAGATGGACCATAATTGAAATATAGATAAGTTAATGAAAGGGAAAAAGAAGAGACAAGGAACAGTATATATGAAACACTTGAGAGGGTACAGAGTTCCTAAGCTTCAAGGTGTAGGGAAAAAACATTTTATCCGAATGGCCCACCCTTGAGTTGCCAGTGGCCGCACAGTAATCATGTGCAGGAGCTTGTTGAGTATTTAGTGGTCTAGATTGTGTTAGGGCGCACAAGCAGACAGCTCTCGGGAACAAAAACCAAAGTAATATCAATAGAAGAGGGAAAGTCAACCAGCATAGTGGCATAGGGCAATTAGGTCAAGTTTTGTGGCTATCCTGGGAGAGTTGATAAGTCAACAACTTTTGACTCTGTCATTTCAGCTAAGGATGCAGATGTGAGAGCAGTACTCCATACAAGGACAGATCAGTCCTTTGAATGGAACAACTGTGTTCAGAAGAGGTATTTCAACATCTAAACAAGAATCTGATTTCTTTGAGGCAGAAAGCTGTTTCTGTAATGTGGGGTTTCCAAGATATTGTGGATGTTACAGTAATATTAAGTGTGTTTATTGAGTTGAGGTGAAATTACAGATCTGCTAAAGGAGAGATGAAAGTTGTGATGAATTGGGCTGAAATTGGGTCCAAGAGGTGTTAAACTCACCCAGATTTCATCTTCCCTTACTGAGATATCTTGTCCAAGTCTGAGTTTATTGAGGAAGTTGTGTCATGATGAGATGCAGAAAGAGAAAGAGAAGTAACAGATTTAAAGGACGTAGATAAATGCAGTGTTGAGCCATTCGCGCATGGGTGCATTTAGTCATTTGTAGAAGAAAGGAAATTGTTAATAAAAAGAAGAAAATTGGTAGGAAACAGACCAGAACCTTAAGGGACACTGCTATTATAGAAAAAGTTGGAGAGGCTGATCCATGAACAGCTGTGGAGGTTGATCGGCTAGAGAAGAAGCTAGAAATGAGAGAACAAAATGAGGGAGAGAAGCTAAATGAGGGTAGCTTAGAGATGAGACTGTTGCCACACCTTGCCTAAAGCTTTGGATGTATTAAGGGCAACTACAAAGGATTTCCCCAAATTTTGGGGATGATGACCAGACATTAGTAAGACAGGAAAGAATATCACGAGCTTATCTTGCCCTAAGGAAGCCATACTGGTGATTGGAGAGAAGATTATGAGAATCAAGATGTCTGGGGATATTGGAGTTGAAGTGGGAGTCAGTGACTTTGAACATAGTAAATGTCAAAACAACAGGGCAATAGTTAGATAGGTTAACACAGTCCCTCATCTTAGGGATCGGATGTACTAATGCATGCTTCTAAGAATGACTGGAGATGCTTCAGTCCTGGAGGCAATTCAGAGAGGTAATCTGTGTATTTGGAGGATCGTGATGAAAGGAATGTAAGGATAAAGATTAAAGTTTGGGGTCAAAGGCAACAATGCTGTTATACAAGGTAGATGATTTCTGCAAAGACACAGTACGCCTATTTGTGGATCTTCTCGTAGCAGCCAAAGCATTAAGAATTGAGGGGAAAGAGAAAAGATGCAGAAGATGCTACGAAAGTCAGAAATTGTTGTAAAGAAGCTAGAGTAGAATCAGCAAATGTAGTTTCTTTGGAGATATTTTCATCACAGGTGGTGATTTGTGTTGTTGACAAAGAAACTTGTGTCACAGTTGTCCCCTTTAAGCCAGTATCCCAGTTATGTCTCTTGCTCTTGTAATTGAGAAAAAATAAAGGAAGAGTGGGTTTCAAGCTTGTAATCTTAGTTTATATTTGTTCCATTGCATGCATTAATTTTTTAGTTTATCCAGTTGGGCCTCCAGTTGTTTTAGACACACTTCTGTGGTTTATTACACTTGTGATTCATTGAAAATTAGTTTTGATTGGGTGGGAAGGATGACACTGTGATTGGTTAAAAATTAGTAGTAAATTAGCGGGAACGATGGTATTAGGGATGGTTGAAGCCCTTTTCTTTATCATTATTCTCAGATTTCTTTGTTTATCTATTCAAGAAGTCAGGGGATTTGAAAGACTGGGCTTTTTTGTTGTTATTGTTGTTGTTAGACATTTATACTACTGGGGTGCAACTAGAAAGTAATGAAGTATTACAAAAGTATTTATATGGTATTTGGAATCTGCTGTATGAATTCTCGCCAAAGATGATTGAGAAGGCTGCACATCTAGCTTTGATGGTTCATTGTCGTGTTTGTAGTGGAAGTGTCGTAAATTTTTTTTTTCCAAGGTAGTGTTTTTCATCTTGGCCCTTTCTGCCGTTGTTGATTGTTCTAGAGTACT